>JANAVB010010791.1:19743159-19804363 GCA_029216955.1 Iris pallida | reverse complement strand
TCCAGTAGATTCCAGTTAGGGAGATTCAGATTGGGTATGTCTACATGTCCTACTCAAGTTTTTCCCGCCCACAGTACAAGTGATTCCAGAATATGACACAAAAATCAGATGAGTCCAGCCAACATGATGATACCAGTAAGTGATTCCAGGGTGATTCCAGTAATGAAAGCCAGACATGATGATACCAATAGAGGCCAGACAATATGGTATGTGTGTCGCATACATGAATCCAGAATATCCATACGTGTTGTAACAGAGAATCACATACAGCTAACTAGAACTGAAGTACAGTAATTGACAAGTAAATGAAGAACTATCAGAGAATGTACTCGCCTGATACTCTGAAAATAGTGTAATATCAGATCTGCACCGGAGTCACAATGTCCTAAATAGAGTAGTACAGTTATAATAGTTTAAAACAAGGTAAATGAAGTTTATGATACAATCTACATATTTCTAGGCCAATCTAGGTCAAAGTCAACTCTCAAGTCAAACTGGGTGAACTGTCTAGGTCAAAGTAGGTCAATTGGTCACATCTAGACTCAATGTTGACTTCTGGTCAACTATCTAGTCAACCAAGTCACTTAGGCCTACAGGGTCAATATCTAGGTCATTCTATAGGCTATCTACTAAGTTAGAGTAGGATACCAATCTATCACAAGATAGTAGAGTAGGCTATTATCAATATCAATATCTAAGTCGTATGTATATACTAGTAATATTCCTTCTAGGCTAATTCTAAGCTATGGTCAACTAATGGTCAACCTATACCCTAACCACTTGATACAAGCCTAATAAAAGTCACACTAGGTCAATCTAAGTCAATCTAGATTATACAAAGTCAATCTAAGTCATACTAGGCATAAAAAAGTCAAACTAGGTCAAGACAAGTCAAACAAAGTCAAACTGGGTCGATTTAAGTCAAAGGTTGACTTACAGTTGACTTTTGGTCAACCAGTCAACTCTGGTCAACCCTGGTCAACTCATAGTCCAGTCTAGGTCAAACTAGGTTAATGGTTGACTCACAGTTGAATTTTGGTCAACTGGTCAACTCTGGTCAAGTTTTGGTCAATTTTAGGCTAAAGTTGACTTTTGGTTGACTTTTAGTCAAAACGGTCAACCATGGTCAAATGGGGTCAAACCTAAGTCATTTACCCTATTCCTAACCATTACCAACCAAGCCATCCTAATTCTAACCATATCTTAAACATATTATATTATATCTTAGTTCTAAGGTATTACCTTAACCTTACCTTATTATCCTACCAAGGTAAACTCTTCGCCTTAGCCTCTAACCAATACCCCAACCTACTTTACCCTCACTCTACGTATCCCTCATGCCCTACTAAGGTATTCTAACTCTTATTCTTGTATCTCAATACCATACCATGGTATCTTGATATCTCACTTGCTAAAAAGGTAAATATCCATTACCCTGAAGGTAAAAGGTAAATCTTAAGATACCATATTGGTATCCTAAGATACCACTCTAACTAGCACTCTAACTCAAACTAACTTGGTATCCCAATACCAAGTCTCTAACATCCCACTAACTAACTCTCCTAGGATACTAACATCTATTTCCAACTAACTTTTCTACTCTCATAACATAATATCTACTTATTAACATACCACACATAACCTTCATGAAACCACTATCTTTCAACATCTAAACCCTCACCAAAAACACACCCTAACCCACTACAAACTCACCCACACAAACACATGGAAGGAGGGGGGTATGGGGTTGCTACTGCTGCCCATAAGCAGCAGAAAACTACTTTTTAAAGCAGCAAAAACTGCTGAGGCTGCTGCTGAATTCAGCAGCACTGCTGCTGTAGCAGTCCCCTGTTTGGGGGCTACTTGCTGCCACTGTGAGGGGGGGGGGGGGGGGTTGGCTGCTGTTGTGCTCCGTCTTGTTCCCCTTCAATATCCCCCTTCTAAACCCCTACTAACCCTCTACCAATCACCATCAAACACCACTCAAAAACCACTCAAAACACTCTCACAAACTCACAACAAAACACAATTACAACCACACTTTCCTTCTCACAAACACACATACATCAACCCACACTCATTCAACCATACCAAGTCACAACCAATTAGGTAGGCATGATCCCTCACTCTCCCACACACACAACAACACCTCCCCACACAACCACACAACATTAAATATATCAATTCTAACCCAAAACAGTCCACTATCTAAAATATGCAAAATAACACATAGACACATGTAAATATGACATGTAGGCCTAAAATACATGCCCAAACTTGTAGGGAACCTAATGAAAACCATGGGGAACCTATCTAACATGTCTAAACTACCCTCTAACTAATCTACATTTGAAATTAGAGGACAAAAATGTCTATGGGGCA
The DNA here is from genome assembly GCA_029216955.1 of Iris pallida. Taxonomy (NCBI): domain Eukaryota; kingdom Viridiplantae; phylum Streptophyta; class Magnoliopsida; order Asparagales; family Iridaceae; genus Iris; species Iris pallida. The sequence continues at coordinate 19,801,981 of JANAVB010010791.1, read as the reverse complement.
TTCCTACAAACACTTGGTGGGCCACCCTCGGAATTTTCCTTGGGTGCCACAAAAACCATCATAACTTCCAAATGGGGACTCCAAAGTGTCTCAAAATCAAACCTAAGGATGGTACGTACATGGGGGTGGTTCCTACAGGTTCAAAACTATCAAAATGCAATGCAAAGTTGAAATAGAGAGAGATTAGAGAGAGAGATACCTATTAGGAGTTGGATCCCAATGAAAAACCCAAAGGACACGAAGCCGACACGGACTCTCCTCAAAGTTGGATACTCCTTCCTTGCTCCTTGCTCCCCACTACTAGTAGGCTCCCTCTCCTTGATGGATTGAGAGGAATGGAGGAAAAATGAGTGGATTTGGGAGATAAAATCCAAGGGGTTGCTCTCAAGTTTGGGGAAGAACACAAAATAGGAAAAAGGAGGCAAGTAGAGAAATGAAATGAAAAGAGGGGAACCCTAAGCTATAGTGGCTGCCATGATGCCCTATTTGGGTCCATTTGAAAAGTCCAATATGCCCTCAACTAGTCTCCTTTGGTTCAACTTAAGTCATGTGAAGGTTCGGGGTCAAAAGGGTCAAGTTTCTAATCTCTAAATGACTAAATTTGTCATATGGGATTAGCCTACTTATACTAGACTAATTAGTAGAATTTGTGGGCCATGTCTAACTATTCTTGGGGTCCCGTCTAGAGTCTAAGCTACCCGGATCACTAACACAAGTCGGAACGAAACGAAACTTAAACCCGACTAAAAAAATCCCAAAAATGCAATATTAAAATATAAAAATTCCTAAAATATTAAAATATAAAAATAACCAAAATTATAATACATCAATTTAAATATTATTAAAATAATCTAAAATTTACCAATTAATCAAAATTCTAAATAATTCAAAAGTCAAAAATGACCAAAATACCCTTAGCCTAAAAGTGGTAATTAACAAATCTAATCATATGGGTTAGGCCTCCATGGTCATGGTTAGTCTCTAGGCTAAGCAGCTCTAAGGTTATACTAGTCAAATCACAAGTCATGACTTAAAACAGTTTTTAAATAGTTTAAAAATGATTAAAAATTACCAAAAATTATAATATGAAATAAATATTAATAAATAATAATTATAATTTCAAAATTTTAAAATTACCCTCATCTAGAAAACTGGGTGTTACAATCCTACCCTCCTTAGAAAAATTTTGTCCTCGAAATTAAAATGATTGCACCCCTTCTAGGTCAAACTTCCAACAATTCAAAGTCAATAGATAACATGCAACACAGTCCTACTAGTCGTGATTCCACAGTCTCAAATAGGATAGCTACACTATCTAGCAAATCACAAGCAATATCCTGGCAGGTACTAATGGAAATCACACATAAAAGTGGGGAGGAAGAATGAGAAGGACAAACCTGCTAACCCTTCACCCGTAGCGTCGATCTACTCGACTGTCAGTGCAAAAGCCCTGCCCCTGTGGGGTGTATCCCTCTGATGGTGCAGGGCACAGTGCTGAGCTACAGGTGGCCTAGCTTCCTCTATCTAATCTATGACACTCAAGTAATATCCACCCTGATATTTCACTCAATTATACTAGGACACCATCTATATGGTATCTATTCTGCAATATGATAATCATACCCGTCTATCCAGAACCATGTTACCAGAATTTTCGTCACACCAGTAAGTATGGCTGTGATAATCCATAGAGTCCACAACTAATGTATATACCTCTAGAATCATGTTATTTAAATTTTTTGTATTGCCGCTTGCTTGGCTGCAAAAATTTTAAATTCCCACACCCGAGAAATACATCCAAAATCAGACTCTATCTCATCGTCCAACCAGCTGATATGGCTGTAGAAGACTCTAGATTCCATGACTGAGGCAACCTAGCCCATAATGTTATCTTGGTAGGAAATTAAGTCAATAATGAATACCAAGAATCAGTTCAACGATGAATCAAGGCAGATAGACTGATACTGTCAGAATCAAATTTCGAGATAGTTTATAATGAGATTCTCAAGGGTCATCCCAGGAATCGTCTCAAGTAGTCCTAACTGTGATTGAGTACCTCTCCGTTATAGCCTATCTCTTAATCCTATCACAGGCTCGCAGTAGTACAACTAAGTCGTCGTACTACCGCGATATCGTACTAATGCGACTCTCGACCTGCATGGGCCACTACTAAAAATGTGTCACGACCCGTACCCACTGTAAGGGTATGAATGCGTAACAACGCCCAACCTACGTCGCAGTGTCGACGGTAGAATGCTGTCCTAGGTTACTATCTAACCAACAACTCATGCAATATATAATGTACTCATCATGATCAACTCTGAACGGAGGACAAGTATAAGATATTGAAACTCAATCACAGTCTAAGCACGATAAGATAACACAGAAGAAATAACTAAGAAATAGAAAGACAACTACTAAAATAATAATAACTCTCTACAATCTCAAATACTACACAAGTCTCAAATCAACTACAACAAGATCAACATGAAAACATATGCTAGTCTACTAAACTAAATCCCGATCACTCCTGAGTGTCGGGGTCAAAGGTAGCCATCCCATCTCTGGGTCCATAATATGTAGGACAAGTATCCTCATGGCAATCATCTGTAAAATTTTTAACAGGTCCAGTCAGGACAGGAATGAGTACAACTCATCAAGAAATCCTAAGTAAATGACAGAGAACTATAAAGTAGTTATAGACAGTTGTATTAATGAACATGGCAGTTTATATTCAGGTAATGGTATAGAAAGACAGATAAAGTACAAGGAAAGTAAGGTAACTAAACAAGAGAAGAATCATGGCAATAAAGACTGTAAAATAGAAACTAGCTGAACTAGAGTAACATGGTATAAGTCCAGACAGTAAATGTAGACAAGTGTAAACTTTAATATATAAGTCCAGTACAAGACGAATCTAATACAAGATGAATCCAGTACGAGACGATTCCAGTCATAGTGATCAATGATTCCAGGGTGAGTCCAGCCTATACTCTAACCGTGTTTTTTAAAATACTGAGATCGACATGTAAACGGCTGTAGGTAATACGGCACATCACACACCTGGCCGGGTATAAGATGGCTATCATTCTAGTAGATTCCAGTAGATTCCAGTTAGGAGATTCCAGATTGGGGTATGTCTACACGTCTTGCTCAAGTATTTTCCCTCCCAGCAAGTACAAGTGATTCTAAAATATGATACAAAAATCGAGATAAGTCCAGCCAACATGATGATACCAGCAAGTGATTCCAGGGTGATTCCAGTAGGTGATTCCAGTAATAGAAGCCAGACATGTTGATACCAGTAATAGAGGCCAGACAATATGGTATGTGTGTCGCATACATGAATCCAGAATATCCATACGTGTTGTAACAGAGAATCACATACAGCTAACTAGAAATAAAGTACAGTAATTGACAAGTAAATGAGAAAACTATCAGAGAATATACTCGCCTGATACTCTGAAAAGAGTAGTGTAATATCAGATGTCTGCACCGGAGTCACAATGTCCTAAATAGAGCAGTACAGGTTATAATATGTTTAAAACAAGGTAAATAAAGTTTATGATATAATCTACATGATTTCTAGACCAATCTAGGTCAAAGTCAACTCTAAGTCAAACCGGGTCAACTGTCTAGGTCAAACTAGGTCAATTGGTCATATCTAAACTCAATGTTGACTTCTGGTCAACTATCTAGTCAACCAAGTTACTTAGGCCTACAGGGTCAATATCTAGGTCATTCTATAGGCTATCTACTAACTTAGACTAGGATACCAATCTATCACAAGATACTAGAGTAGGCTATCTATCAATATCAATATCTAAGTCATATGTATATACTAGTAATATTCCTTCTAGGCTAATTCTAAGCTAAGGTCAACTAATGGTCAACCTATACCCAAACCACTTGATACAAGCCTAATAAAAGTCACACTAGGTCAATCTAAGTCAATCTAGATTATACAAAGTCAATCTAAGTCATACTAGGCCTAACAAAGTCAAACTAGGTCAAGACAAGTCAAACAAAGTCAAACTGGGTCGATTTAAGTCAAAGGTTGACTTACAGTTGACTTTTGGTTAACCGGTCAACTCTGGTCAACCCTGGTCAACTCATAGTCTACTCTAGGTCAAACTAGGTTAATGGTTGACTCATAGTTGAATTTTGGTCAATTGGTCAACTCTGGTCAAGTTTTGGTCAATTTTAGGCTAAAGTTGACTTTTGCTTGACTTTTAGTCAAAACGGTCAACCATGGTCAAACGGGGTCAACCCTAAGTCATTTACCCTATTTCTAACCATTACCAACCAAGCCATCCTAATTCTAACCATATCTTAAACATATTATATCATATCTTAGTTCTAAGGTATTACCTTAACCTTACCTTATTATCCTACCAAGGTAAACTCTTCGCCTTAGCCTCTAACCAATACCCCAACCTACTTTACCCTCACTCTACGTATCCCTCATACCCTACTAAGGTATTCTAACTCTTATTCTTGTATCTCAATACCATACCATGGTATCTTGATATCTCACTTATTAAAAAGGTAAATATCCATTACCTTGAAGGTAAAAGGTAAATCTTAAGATACCGTATTGGTATCCTAAGATACCACTCTAACTAGCATCCTAAATCAAACTAACTTGGTATCCCAATACCGAGTCTCTAACATCCCACTATCTAACTCTCCTAGGAAACTAACATCTATTTCCAACTAGCTTTTCTACTCTCAACATAATATCTACTTATTAACATACCACACATAACCTTCATGAAACCACTATCTTTCATCATCTAAACCCTCACCAAAAACATACCCTAACCCACTACAAACTCACCCACACATACACATGGAAGGAGGGGGGTATGGGGTTGCTACTGCTGCCCATAAGCAGCAGAAAACTGCTTTTTAAAGTAGCAAAAACTGCTGTGGCTGCTGCTGAATTCAGCAGCACTGCTGCTGTAGCAGTCCCCTTTTTGGGGGCTACTTGCTGCCACTGTGAGGGGGGGGGGGTTGGCTGCTGTTGTGCTCCCCCTTGTTCCCCTTCAACATCCCCTTCTAAACCCCTACTAACCCTCTACCAATCACCATCAAACACCACTCAAAAACCACTCAAAACACTCTCACAAACTTACAACAAAACACAATTACAACCACACTTTCCTTCTCACAAACACACATACATCAACCCACACTCATTCAACCATACCAAGTCACAACCAATTTGGTAGGCATGATCCCTCACTCTTCTACACACACAACAACACCTCCCCACACAACCACACAACATTAAATATATCAATTCTAACCCAAAACAGTCCACTACCTAAAATATGCAAAATAACACATAGACACATGCAAATATGACATGTAGGCCTAAAACACATGTCCAAACTTGTAGGGAACCTAATAAAAACCGTGGGGAACCTATCTAACATGTCTAAACTACCCTCTAACTAATCTAAATCTGAAATTAAAGGACAAAAATGTCTATGGGGCATTCCTACAAATACTTGGTGGGCCACCCTCGGAATTTCTCCTTGGGTGCCACAAAAACTATCATAACTTCCAAATGAGGACTCCAAAGTGTCTCAAAATCAAACCTAAGGATAGTACATACATGGGGGTGGTTCCTAGGGTTCAAAACTATCAAAATGCAATGCAAAGTTGAAATAGAGAGGGATGAGAGAGAGAGATACCTATTAGGAGTTGGATCCCAATGAAAAACCCAAAGGACACGAAGCCGACACAGACTCTCCTCAAAGTTGGAAACTCCTTCCTTGCTCCTTGCTCCCCACTCCTAGTAGGCTCCCTCTCCTTGATGGATTGAGAGGAATGGAGAAAAAATGAGTGGATTTGGGAGATGAAATCCAAAGGGATTGCTCTCATGTTTGGGGAAGAACACAAAATAGGAAAAAGGAGGCAAGTAGAAAAATAAAATGAAAAGAGGGGAACCCTAGCTATATTGGCTGCCATGAAGCCCTATTTGGGTCCATTTGAAAAGTCCAATATGCCCTCAACTAGTCTTCTTTGGTTGAACTTAAGTCATGTGAAGGTTCGGGGTCAAAAGGGTCAAGTTTCTAATATCTAAATGACTAAACTTGTCATATGGGTTTAGCCTAATTATACTAGACTAATTAGTAGAATTTGTGGGCCATGTCTAACTATTCTTGGGGTCCCGTCTAGAGTCTAAGCTACCAGGATCACTAACACAATTCGGAACGAAACGAAACTTAAACCCGACTAAACAAATCCCAAAAATGCAATATTAAAATATAAAAATTACTAAAATATTAAAATATAAAAATAACTAAAATTATAATATATCGATTTAAATATTATTAAAATAATCTAAAATTCACCAATTAATCAAAATTCTAAATAATTCAAAAGTCAAAAATGACCAAAATACCCTTAGCCTAAAAGTGGTAATTAACAAATCTAATCACATTGGTTAGGCCTCCATGGTCATGGTTAGTCTCTAGGCTAAGCAGCTCTAAGGTTACACTAGTCAAATCATAAGTCATGACTTAAAACAGTTTTTAAATAGTTTAAAAATGATTAAAAATCACTAAAAATTATAATATGAAATAAATATCAATAAATTATAATTATAATTTCAAAATTTTAAAATTACCCTTATCAAGAAAACTGGGTGTTACAATACCCCCATTTAAGCCCCATCCCCTTTCTCTCTCTTCATTACTTGTTCTCATTACTCTTCTTCTTCCTCATAACTCTCTCCACCTACCAAAACCCATAGGCATGTACATCTTGCTCCACATGAGAACCAATATTTTTATAGTTCATTTATTTCTCTCTCGTGATCCTAAGAGAGTTTAGAAGTTGGCATTTTTCATTTTGAAGTTTTATTTTTAGTAGATCTAGAAATTACTATTTTTTGGATTTCAGTGGTTTTGATCTGTCAAACTTCTTTATTTCCAAGTTTTGTTCATTCCAGATTGTTGAGGTTGTGTTATACGCCATGCTGACCCATGGAAATCCTATTTCTGGCTTAGAACGAAGGTTCCATAGGAATTGGAGTTCAGGAGGAACTCTACGCCCACGTTGTTACGTGTTAGCGTAATATTGAGTTTTACGCCCACGTTGTTACGTGTTAGCGTAATATTGAGTTTTACGCCCACATTTTTACGTGTTAGCGTAATATTGAGTTTTACATCCACGTTATACGTGTCCACGTGGTGCCGAGCTTTACGCCCACGATCACTCGTGTCAGCGTAAAACTGTTTTACGCAAGTCTACTTGACTTGGCGTAATCTTTTTACGTGCACAGCGTTTCAGGCGTAAAACTTGACCTTTTATACGAGCAACCTTTACGCATGCAATGTTTTATGTGTGCAGTATTTCCTGCGTAAAACTCTAATCTTTTTACACGTACTCCTTGGCTCGGCGTAAAATGAGCTTTTATGCGCAACTTGTTCCTTTATTTTTGAGCGTACTTCCTTTACGCGTATTCATCCCTGCGTATACTTTGACCCTTACGTGCGCGAGTTTTACACGTGACGTTACCTTTTACGCATATAAATTTATGCGTAAACCTGACTTTTATGCATACCCTATTTTACGCGCGTATTTGCCTTAGCGTAAAAACTTGGGCATAGACTAATCATGGTATAACTAGCCTTAGCGTAATTCAACCTTAGTGTTTCCATTTCCCTATACTTTATTCACTTTATGTTGGCATGATAATTCTCCTCTTATATCCTTACGCCTTTTGGCATGAACTTGATATAATCGTGATATGTTAATATTTTCTTTAATATAGATTGTTACGTGGAATGTATCATGTGTCGTGAATTGATTTACAGATACCCCGAATGACTGGAATTTAATCCTGAGAGTTGTAGACTCGACCATACTAAATAATACTTGAATTTCATACCTTGTTACGAATTGACATTGATTGTTATTAGTAATTGATCATGCGTTCCTAGTTGGAACTAAGAGACTGGCTAGTCGTCTTATTGAATTGAATGAATGAGACACGTTCTTATGAATTATGAACTAATGTAAATCCCGAATATTGGCATACAAGCACGTGCAGGCTTCAATTTTTTTACAAAAGCAGCATGTGTACTTTATGGTCAAGGCATGATTATCCCGTGGATAGTTTTGATTCTTGCATTATGCTATGTAAGACCTACAACCTAACCGCACGGGTATCATTGTAGAGTTGAGCATGTCATGCTTGTACGAAAGTACTCATTTTGAATGACAATGATCCACGACATGGGATTTCACTTAACATAGAGACTATTAACTTAAATAAAATAATGATAGCATGGAGAGAATGGATTCCCGAGTTCTTACATGGCATCCCTCTTTGGGACTATTAGTGCCCGATAGGACGGTTGGTTCCCACAGATACTGCAAATCTGCCACACGGGCAGGGAGCGATATCTGCTTATATTATTTATTATATTATATATTGATGACGGGCGTCCCGCTGGGACTCGTCTAATTCATGATTGGCGCAATTGATTGACTGGATAGACTAGCCTTGTTTGTCTATAGTAAGAACTGAGGAATCCTTATTGCATAATTCTAAGGTAACTTGGAACTCACAATAACAAGCCGTAGTAGTTGTATGGCCATTTAAATTGATTTGTTTGTGTACTGTACCTACTATATTTTCTAACTGAGATGATCAGAATGTCAGGGTACGACAGGTCAACTTCTGTCCATGTTTGGTCGAGAAGTTGGTTTGAAGTGTCGTGATGTTGTGTGAATCCCAGTAGCAAGCAGAGACCTATATATTATATCCTTAACTCTCATCACTGGTTTTAATTCTCATGTCGTGTCCCTTGTGGTACTTGATATTTGAGGTCTAATCTCTCTGGTTTTGCATGACCAGATTTGGAGCCGGTCCCCGAGGATTCAGCTTACTTCCACCTCCAAGATGGTTAATACTAGAGGAATGATCGCAGGAGGACTCGAGTGGGTTCCTTACTTCCTCGCTCATTTTGTTACTTACTTTATACCTTGTCGTTTGGCACCGATATGTTAGTCGGATTATCTTATATTTACTTTTACATAATTGTAACTAAGTCAGGCTGCAGCTGATAAACAATTGTGTATACTTTGCTACATCATCTGGCTATGTTTTGTAAAGCCAGATATCAAGAACATTTTGACTGAGCGTTTGGGACGCCTTACTAATTATCTTACATGTTCTCTACTTCTGTTTCTTGTTTGAATAATTGAGACAATAGATGTGAAGTGACCATAGTGAGACTTTCATGTAGTATGCACCCCTCATCTTTTAGACAACATTGATCGTATTATACGGTATTCATCTACCCGTAATACGTAGCTGGCTGAGTCATTCCCCCGCTCTCCAGTATTCTGGTTCTGGGGCGTGACAAAGTTTTAGTGGTGGCCCATGCAGGTCTGATTTTATACTTGTGGGGTGTTTTAATTTATAGGATGTCTCAAACACACATGTTCTCCCTCGATCTCATGATTCGTTGTTCTTAACCCTAGCTTGACATTCTGGTATCTTTTGACTTCATTGATCTTTCCTGTCCGATCGTTTGATTGTTCTCTTGTACCTTTTCTTAGGAGAACCTCGTCCGCATCCGTCAGAGCTGTACAACAACAACCAGGGCAGCATGGACAACATGACCAGGTTGGTCAGTAACAAGGGCCAGTACTACCCCATAAGACTATCCAAGAAGAAGTGATAGTGGAACCAGCAGCTGGGCCGCAGTATTCGGAGGTTCCAATGCCACCAATAGTCCCACCTACCCCTATGGAAGTGGACATACCAGCCCTTCTGGAGATTATGAGAGGGATGATGGCTACTCAGCAATACCAGATATTGGCCCAGCAGCACATGCACGCTCAGTTATAAGAGCAGAATGTACTACTCAACCAAGAATTGCAGACGACTTTGGAAAGAGGGGCGAGAACAGATTCAGGAGCATCAACCAGGTTTTGCAAGTACAACCCCTATCGTTTTGAGGGCACGGAAGAAGCCATCTCAGCAAATGCATGGCTTAAGGACATTGAGGCTATTTTGACAGCAGCTAAGGTGCCGAAGGAAGAACGTGTGGATCAAGTGAAGTTGTTACTTCAGGATCTCGCACGTGATTGGTGGGAATCAGAGGAAGTAGCCATCAGACATCCTGTTGGTTGGGACAATTTTACCGCAAGGTTCAAGACGAAGTATTATGGAGTTTTGGTACAGTTTGAGCTACAACAGAAGTTTATCAACCTCAAGTAGGCCGGCAAGACGGTAGATGCTTATGCAGCGGAGTTCTGCAGATTGAGTAGGTTCGCCCCAGAGATGGTAGCAACGGAGAGCCAGAGGGCTATGAGGTTCCAGCAAAGGTTTCATCTAGAACTCTTGCAATTGATAGAGGAGCATAACTATCAAAATATCGATGAGGTATTGACGGCAACCCGAAGGCGTGAGATCACCATTCAGAGGATCACGATAAGGACTGGAGGTCAGAAGAGATCCCACAGTCAGATTGAAGGAGAAGGGGGAGTAGCACCCCGGACAACAGCACCGTCCCTTGGCGTTCGCATTCACGATGTGGCAATACGATGGCCAGCACCAAGGCAGCAGAAACAACAACAGAGGAAGAACCAGCAACCCCTAGCGGGCTACACTTATTGTGGGAAGGTAGGGCACACTATAGATGTGTGTCGGATATTGAATGGACTGTGTTTGATATGTGGAAGCCCAGATCATCGGGTTACCACCTGTCCCATGAACTCGAGGTCAGAAGGACCAGTACAACAATTTCTCACTCTGCCAGTACCAGAGGCAGGCCAGTATCGAGGACCAGCGGTGGCAGTGAGACCGTTGGCACAACGCCCGTTCATGTCGCAGGCTCAGATGTTTCGGCAGCAGGGACCACCGATGCAGCAACACCAACATAGACCACCCCAGCATCACCAATGCAGGGGCCAGCAGCAGCACCAGGCTAGGCCGCAGCATGGGAACCAGCAAGGAAGTCGAGGGCAAGCATTCACTCTGTCCGTAGAAGAGGCATTGGCATCGAAAAATATTATAGCAGGTAACATTCTCGTTGCCTCATATCCCGCAGCAGCATTGTTTGATTCGTGAGCATCACACTCATTTATATCTGCACAATATACGACACGGCTTGAAATGGAGTTCGAGACATTGCCAGGGAGGTTGAATATACTCACTGGTAATGGACTCGTAGGAGTTAGTAGAGTTATTCTAGCGTGTAGCGTTGTAGTTTACGGGCATTCCTTACCCGTCAGGTTGATAGAGTTTCCTGTTAGAAATTTCGACGTTATCTTAGGCATGGACTGGCTGAAAAATAGTCATACGACAATAGATTATCGTAGAGGAAGTGTATCTTTTGACATTCCAGGCGTAAAGAGGTTCTCCTTAGTCAGATCAGGGGCAACTCAACAAGAACAGGAAGTAGTAACGGCAATGGAAGAAGTCCAGGTTCCGAAGGTAGTTGAAGAATTTCTAGACGTATTTCCTGAAGAACTTCCAGGTCTACCACCGGTTAGAGATATTGAGTTCAGTATAGAATTGGCACCTGGGACTAAACCGATATCAGATCGAGTTTACAGAATGGCAGATTCGGAGCAGGCCAAGGTATATCAGTACCTAGAGGAACTAAAGGAGAAGAAGTTCATCCAAGCTAGCATATCACCGTGGGCAGCACCAGTGGTACTTGTAGGGAAAAAGGATGGATCATCCAGATTATGCATTGACTACAGGAAGCTTAACGCGGCGACAGTAAAAAAAAGTACCCACTACCCAGGATCGACGACTTATTTGGTCAATTGAGCAGAGCTAGAGTTTTCTCCAAGATAGATCTTCGTTCAGGGTATCATCAAGTGAGAGTTCAGAAGGAGGATATTCCCAAGACAACATTCAGGTCGAATTATGGGCATTATGAATTCTTGGTAATGCCGTTTGGTTTGACCAATGCTCCAGCAATATTTATGGACTTGATGAACCGCATCTTTATGCCATACTTAGATCAGTTTGTCATTGTGTTTCTCGACGACATTCTCGTATACTCTATTAGTGAAGAGGAGCACAAAGATCACCTCAAGAAAGTATTATAGGTTCTGAGAGAGAACCAGTTGTATGCCAAGCTCAGCAAGTTTGAGTTCTGGATGGATCATATTTCATTCTTGGGGCACATCATATCAGGAGCCGGAGTAGCAGTGGATTCCAAGAAGGTAAAAGCAGCGGAGAGTTGGCCAGTACCCAAGACCGTAGCTGATGTGCGGAGTTTCTTGGGATTGGCAGGATATTACCGAAGGTTTGTATCATCATTTACGAGGCTTTCCGCACCCATGACCCGCTTGACACGGAAGGATGTACCATTCGTCTGGTTGGCATAATACCAAGCATTATTTAAGAATCTGAAGCAGAAGTTGATATTAGCACCTATTCTTACATTGCCAATTAGACCCGGAGGCTTTACTGTATATTGTGATGCGTCAGGTAAAGGACTTGGGTGCGTCCTCATGCAGCATGGGAAGGTAATAGCGTATGCATCCAAGCAGCTTTGGGACCACGAGAAGAATTATCCAACTCATGACTTGGAGTTGGCAGCAGTAGAATTTGGTTTGAAGCTTTGGAGGCATTACTTATATGGTGATCGAGTAGACATGTACACGGACCACAAAAGTCTGAAGTACATCTTTACTCAGAAGTACTGAACATGAGGCAGAGAAGATGGTTGGAGTTGATCAAGGATTACGACATGGAGCTTCAGTATCATCCAGGCAAGGCTAATGTGGTAGCAGATGCTCTTATCAAGAGAGGCGGCGCATTTATGTTGACAACACAGAAGCATATCTTAGAAGATCTTCAGGAGATGGGCATCGAAGTTATACTTTCCAGTGATGTAGGAACTCTGGCAAGTCTACAAGTTCAATGTGACTTAGTAGATAGGATCAAGGCAGCTCAGGCACACGACCCAAGGATTCAGAAGCTTATGACAGAATGCGAGTCAGGACTCAGAAAGGAGATGCAAATCCATGAAGATGGTACAGTTAGGTTTGGATCACGTTTATGTATTCCTGGTGGAGATATCAGATAGGAGGTTATGACGGAAGCTCACAGTTCTCAGTATTCTATACATCCTGGAGGGACCAAGATGTATCAAGATATCAAGCAGCACTTCTGGTGGAATGGAATGAAGAGGGAGATAGCTAGATTTATTTCTCGTTTCTTGATATGTCAGCAAGTGAAGGCAGAACAGCAAAGGCCAGTTGGATTATTACAATCGCTTCCTATCCCGAAATGGAAGTGGGAGTATATTACCATGGACTTTGTGACCGGTTTACCGAGATCACCAAGTGTTAAAGATGCTATTTGGGTGATAGTAAATCGGCTTACGAAGGTGGCGCATTTTTTTTCTTTCAGAGTAGGGCAATCTACAGAAAATTTGGCAGAGTTGTATATGCAACAAATAGTCATGCAGCATGGAGTCCCTGTCAGTATTGTATCAGATAGAGATATCTGTTTTACATCACATTTTTGGAAAAGTTTACATCATAGTCTGGGTACCAAGATAAGATTTAGCACGGCTTACCATCCACAGACGGACGGGCAATCAAAAAAACAATTCAGACTTTAGAAGATATGTTGCGAGCTTGCACCCTAGATTTTGGAGGATCTTGGGAGAGCCACATGCACTTAGTCGAGTTCTCATACAACAATAATTATCAAGCCAGTATTCAGATGGCGCCATTTGAAGCACTATATGGTAAGAAGTGTAGGTCGCCACTAGCATGGGATGATATCGGAGAGAGGAAGATGCTAGGCCCAGAAATGATTATCCAGACAGTTGAAGTGATTAAGGGAATTCGAGAGCGGCTTAGAGTTGCGCAAGATCGGCATCATCATTAGGCAGACCAGCATCGTAGGCCGCTAGAATTCTCTGTTGGGGACCACGTGTTCTTGCGGATCTTACCTACCCGTGGGGTCATTAGATTTGGCATTCGCGGGAAGTGAGTCCACGATACGTAGGCCCATTTGCTATTCTTGATAGGGTAGGCGATGTTGCTTATCGTTTGTCCCTTCCACCTTCATTACGAGAGGTACATGATATATTTTATGTATCTCAGTTGCGTAGGTATGTATCGGATCAAAGCCATATCCTCGATCATTCTGAGCTGGTTGTTGGTACCAACCTGTCTTATGAGGAGTAGCCGGTGTCCATCTTGGACCAAAGGAAGAAGTTACTCAAGAACCGAACAATTAGCCTTGTCCGGGTTGCTTGGGGTCATCATTCCTTAGGAGAGTCAACGTGGGAACGTGAGGATGATATCCGATCACGGTATCCGCACCTGTTTGACTCGCAAGGTATATCTCTTTCTGTATACCTTGATTGTCTTAACTCCGCATGCTTGTCGCCCTATGAGTAGAAATTACTTGATATCATAGATTGTTAAATATAGATATATTACTTGCTATGGACATTGTAAAATGATTGCTTGCTTAAATTGCTTGTACTTAGATTAGTTTAGCTTTGATGTTCCTATCCTGCTTAGATTTGAAATTTCGAGAATGAAATTTTTCTAAGGAGAGTAGAGATGTCACTCCCCGTTCCCAAAATACGTATTTTAATAGGTGTACTGCTCGAATATATTTATTTAATATTTATCATGTATTTTTTTGTATTTAAATTCCTTTAATTTTATGCTAATTAATTTTCTGTATTTTACTTTCTGCTTTTATTCTCTGCTTTAGCTTGCTTTAGGTTCGGCCTAGGTTGGTTTATTTTTGGGTTTATGATGGTTCATCATGAACCGAACCCAACACCCCTATTTAAGCCCCATCCCCTTTCTCTCTCTTCATTACTTGTTCTCATTACTCTTCTTCTTCCTCATAACTCTCTCCACCTACCAAAACCCATAGGCAAGTACATCTTGCTCCACATGAGAACCCATATTTTTATGGTTCATTTATCTCCCTCTCGTGATCCTAAAAGAGTTTAGAACTTGGCATTTTTCATTTTGAAGTTTTATTTTTAGTAGATCTAGAAATTACTATTTTTCGGATTTCAGTAGTTTTGATCTGTCAAACTTTCTTATTTCCAAGTTTTGTTCATTCCAGATTGTTGAGGTTGTTATACGCCATGCCGACCCATGGGAACCCCATTTCGGGCTTGGAACGAAGGTTCCATGGGAATTGGAGTTCAGGAGGAACTCTATGCCCACGTTGTTACGTGTTAGCGTAATATTGAGTTTTACGCCCACGTTGTTACGTGTTAGCGTAATATTGAGTTTTACGCCCACGTTATACGAGTCCGCGTGGTGCCGAGCTTTACGCCCACGATCACTCGTGTCAGCGTAAAACTGTTTTACGCAAGTCTACTTGACTTGGCGTAATCTTTTTACGCGCACAGCGTTTCAGGTGTAAAACTTGACCCTTTACACGAGCAACCTTTACGCATGCAATGTTTTACGCGTACAGTTATTCCTGCATAAAACTCTAATCTTTTTACGCGTACTCCTTGGCTCGGCGTAAAATGAGTTTTTACGGGTAACTTGTTCCTTTATTTTTGAGCGTACTTCCTTTATGCGTATTCATCCCTGCGAATACTTTGACCCTTACGCGCGCGAGTTTTACACGTGATGTTACCTTTTACGCATATAAATTCATGCGTAAACCTGACTTTTATGCATACCCTGTTTTACGTACGTATTTGCCTTAGCGTAAAAACTTGGGCGTAGACTAATCATGGTATAACTAGCCTTGGCGTAATTCAACCTTGGTGTTCCCATTGCCCTATACTTTATTCACTTTATGTTGGCATGATAATTCTCCTCTTACATCCTTACGCCTTTTGGCATGAACTTGATATAATCATGATATGTTAATATTTTCTTTAATATAGATTGTTACGTGGAATGTACCATGTGTCGTGAATTGATTTACGGATATCCCGAATGACTTAAATTTAATCCTGAGAGTTGTAGACTCGACCATACTATATAATACTTGACTTTTATGCCTTGGTACGAATTGACATTGATTGTTATTAGTAATTGATCATGCGTTCCTAGTTGGAACTAAGAGACTGGCTAGTCGTCTTATTGAATTGAATGAATGAGACACGTTCATATGAATTATGAACTATTGTAATCGACTGGCCGATCCCGAATATTGGCATACAGGCACGTGCAGGCTTCAATTTTTTTACAAGAGCAGCATGTGTACTTTATGGTCAAGGCATGATTATCCCTTGGATAGTTTTGATTGTTGTATTACGCTATATAAGACCTACAACCTAACCGCACGGGTATCGTTGTAGAGTTGAGCATGTCGTACTTGTAGGGAAGTACTCATTTTGAATGACCATGATCTACGGCATAGGATTTTACTTAACATAGAGGCTATTAAGTTAAATAAAATAATGATAGCATGGAGAGAATGGATTCTCGAGTTATTACATGGCAGCCCTCTTTGGGACTATTAGTGCCCGACAGGCCGGCTGGTTCCCACAGATACTACAAATCTGCCACACGGGCAGGAAGCGGTATCTGCTTATATTATTTATTGTATATTGTATATTGATAACGGGTGTCCCGCTGGGACTCGGCTAATTCATGATTAGCGCAATTGATTGACTGGATAGACTAGCCTTGTTTGCCCATAGTAGGAACTGAGGAATCCTTATTGCATAATTCCAAGGTAACTTGGAACTCACAATAGCAAGACGTAGTAGTTGCATGACCGTTTAGATTGATTTGTTTGTGTACTGTACCCACTCTATTTTCTAACTGAGATGATCAGAATGTCAGGGCACGACAGGTCAACTTCTGTCCTTGTTTGGTTGGAAAGTTTGTTTGAAGTGTCGTGATGTTGTGTGAATCCCAGTAACAAGCAGAGACCTATGTATTATATCCTTAACTCTCATCACTGGTTTTAATTCTCATGTCGTGCTCCCTTGTGGTACTTGCTATTTGAGGTCTAACCTATCTGGTTTTGTATGGCCAGATTTGGAGCCGGTCCCCGAGGATTTAGCTTACTTCCACCTCCAAGATGGTCAATACTAGAGGAATGATCGCATGAGGACTCGGGTGGGTTCCTTACTTCCTCGCTCATTTTTTTACTTACTTTATACGTTGCCATTTGGCACCGACATGTTAGTCAGATTGTCTTGTATTTACTTTTACATAATTGTAACTAAGTCGGGCTGCAGCTGATAAACAATTGTGTATACTTTGCTACATCATCTGGCTATGTTTTGTAAAGCCAGATATCAAAAATATTTTGACTGAGCGTTCGGGACACCTTACTGCTTTATCTTACATGTTCTCCATTTCTGTTTCTTATTTGAATAATTGAGACAATAGATGTGAAGTGACCATAGTAAGACTTTCATGTAGTATGCAATCCCTTGTCTTTTAGATAGCATTGATCGTATTATACGGTATTCATCTACCCGTAATACGTAGCTGGCTGAGTCATCCTTCCGCTCTCTAGTATTCTGGTTCTGGGGCATGACAGATTATATCCAGAAAACCCATTCATGAAAGAAATTCGTTCGAATCCACATGTATTGTCGATCATGACATCAGTAATTGGGAGAGGGAACTCGTCTTTAGGGCAAGCATCTTTGAGATCCTAAAAGTCTATGCAAACTCGAACCTTTCCGATCTTCTTCAGGACTGGTACAACGTTGGCTACCCAGTCAAGATGCTGTTCTTCTCTGATAAAACCGCAAGCTATAAGCTTTTTGACTTCATCATCAATTGCATCCATCATTTCAGGCTTGAATCACCGTTGTTGTTGTTTGACCGGCTTGGCATTCGGTAGAATGTTAAGCTTGTGAGTTGCAACTTGAGGATCTAATCCAGATATATTTTCGTAACTCCAGGCGAAAACATCAATATATTCACGAATAAGATGAATTAACTCTTGTTTATCATCCTCTAGGAGATTTTTGCTAATGAAGATTGGTCGTGATACACCCACCTCTCCAATACCGATTTGGACAAGTTGATCTTCAGTAGGTGGTTCTCGTTGTTCGAAACGAAGTTCCCATTGATTGTCCATCTTTTGTGCCCAAGGGTCCACTTCAGGAGCTTCTTCAATGTCATTTTCATCTTCTTCCGAGAATTCGACAGACACCATGTTAGAAGATATCATCACCCTATGAACATGACCAATGCTGGTGTCAGAATCCCATGAAATAGAATCAGAAGAGTTAGATCGTTCTTCTTCATCAGATTCGACAGACCCTGCTTCGATTTACTGTGGTAATATTGTGATTTTCCTTTTGGAACAGCAATACGAAGGGGGGTCCATGTTCCTTTACCATTGTTGAGGCCTGTTCTGAAATCATAGCCCATTTTACGAATGATGTCTTTAGATTGTGGACTATAGCGGCGTAATTGTAGCCTTCCTGTATCATCTCTATTATCATTATAGAGCACAATTTTTGGTTCCTTCCTTTTGTTGAAGAATATAGGCTTTTCATCTTTCTTTCGAGACGGTATTAAGAAGTACGACTCCTGTATTGAATCCAAGGATACCACATTTCGTAGAGATGATACGACTTCTATTGTAAGTGGTTTAAAGCTATCTAGCATATCCAAATAACACTGAGTATAGTAAAAGACATCATTATACTGCAAAGGAGATGCTTTATTGATTTTTACACCATCATTTACAACAGGAACTTTAGCCTTAGCAGGCTTAGTCAGATTGATGACAAGAGGGGGAGAAGAAGAACGAGAAGGAGGAGGGAGCTTCTTGCGACGAAGGTCGATTACAAGCGGCTCAGAAGAGGTGAGCTCTCTTTGCTCCTGACAATCACCCTTGGGCTGCTTCTCATGGGAAGGAAGATAGATAGTCAGTGGTTTGGAAGACTGAGGACATGAGGTACGTCCTTTGACGGGAATCACCAGAGTATCATTTGGCACACTCTTCTGTTCTTCATCCGTGTCCATTGCTAGTACTACCTTCATGAATTCTTCTTGTACATGCGAGAATCGTTGCAGTATGCTTCAACCCCTTTAAAAGGATTCAGATCTGCAATCTCTTTTTGGACTTCTCCATTACCATCCACATATTTGAAACATTGGTAGAGTGTAGAGGGTACAATATTGTGTTCATGGAGGAATGGTCTTCCCAACAAAGCGTTGTATGAGCCATGATTGTCAATAACATAGAAAGTTACCTTTGTACGAAGATTGCCAATTTGAAGTTTTAGGCGTATCTTCCCCAAAGGTTAACTTCTTCCTTGTTTGAACCCCAAGATGGTAGTGATAGTTGTAGAAAGGTTATGCACTGGGATCTTCAAAGCATCCAGTAAAGACTTTGGCATGATACTAAGTGCGGACCCTGGGTCAATCAGAATGCGATCGACTTTCATGGTGTCCACATATCCCGTGAAATAGAGAGGACGATCATGACGATTATCTTCTAATAACATATCATCTTGTGTAAAAGTAATATTGGGCATTAGTTCGAATACACTATGACAATGTTCACAGCTGACTGGATCCTTTTTAGGCTTCTTGAGAAGAGTAAGATAAGCGTCAGCCTGTCTTAAGGCTTCGCTTAACGTCTCTTGAGTCTCTTTTGAGAGACGTAAGAGTTCAAAGATTGACAATCTTGCTGGAGTATTGGCCAATTGAGCCAATATGTCAAAATTATATGGCTTCTCAAGTCCGAGAGATGAGGACTTCTTCAACGCTTTATCAAAGCGGACAGATTATTTTCCCTTGTCGGCTGCTGTTGGTTTAGAAGGAGATGGTTCGACCACCGGCAAGGATGTGGATGGTATATTAATTCTCGCCAGGAGAAGATGATGAAGGAGGAACATCATGAGATGGAGCAGGGTTCTCTTGATTTTTGGAATACTCCCGAAGATAGGGTTTTCCTGATCTAGTGCCCATTAGAATTTCTTCTTTTGTTACTGGTTCAAAGGATACCATGTTACAGTTCTTGGGTTTAGATCTGGAGTGCTTTTTTTGTTTAGAAGAGGAAGGCGTTTCAAATTCTGCTACCAGATCTGGGTGAATCCACATAATCTCTCCTCTGTCAGTTGACAGCGGAACAAGACTTTTATTTTGAGGAGGTGAGAGATTCACGATCTCAAGAGTAGTCTTTGGAATGGGGACAACACCATCTTGCACAAGTTACGGCAGAAAATTACCGAATTATAGAGAAACTACATTAGCAGTCACCGTTTTCTCGTCCTGTTGTAGAGTAATTGCTCCAGAGTTGACCCGTTCTTGGATTTTTTCTTTGAGCACATAACATGCTCTGGTCGGATGCCCTATAAATCTGTGATAAACATAGTATTTAGGGTGATCAGTTTTACCCACTTCTTCTGGCCGTTTTGCTTCTGGAAGCTGAAGCTTATTTCTTTTGATCAAGCAATCGAAGATGCTTAAAGTATCATCTTCATCAAAAGAATACTCTTCTTTTGGACGAGTCAATTTCTGTGGTGGTGCTAATGGAGTAGATGCCGTCTGAGTGACGTTGACAGCCAAAGACTCTTTGCCTTTAAGATTGATAGCCAGTATTTCTTTACTCTTACGATTATTTTGGCGATTACTACCCCCGGGTGTAGAATGTTCATCTTAGTTAGGATGAATCATTTGGACTCCTAACTGCTTGAACGTTTCGGCACTAACCTT
This sequence comes from Iris pallida, assembly GCA_029216955.1. Taxonomy (NCBI): domain Eukaryota; kingdom Viridiplantae; phylum Streptophyta; class Magnoliopsida; order Asparagales; family Iridaceae; genus Iris; species Iris pallida. Next base: position 19,781,338 of record JANAVB010010791.1, on the reverse strand, counting down.
AGCTGCTTTGGCATTGACAATAAAAGAAGGCCAATTTTGGAATTGTGTAGATCCTGTCCACATACTGATAATAGGCAACAAGTTTGATTTACAAGTGTCTATTGTTATAGGAGATGGAGTTCCTAAAGGTATTTTGAGTGCCTCTCGGCGGAATCTTTCAATGAAACTCTCTGTGGATTCATTATGCCTCTGTTTAATCTTAATGAGAGCAGACATTGTCATGTCCTTCGTAGAATCGTTCCAAGAACATTTGCTTGAAACCAGCAAAAGAAGTGATGCAGCCATCTGTTTTACTTAACAAAATGCCTAAAAATTGGCTTTTGAAAGAAAACTAGAAAAAGTACAGAAAGTACAATTATTCTGGGAAGTATTGCTATGGAAGTCTGATCTGAGAGCGATCACTTTGGTCCGTGGACTATATGATGATGATGAAGAAAACTGCTTGAAGAAGACGAACAATTGGAACAACTAAGTCACCGGAAAGGTATCGAACAACGGCACTGATGGCACAGTCGAATGCTTTCTTGCTTTGCTTCACCCCGTTCTTGAGAAAAAGTAGAAGAAATGCTTCTGAGAATATCACTCTGAAAATATGAGTTTTCTCTGAATCTCCTCTCCTGTCTCTATTGATCTCCTGATGTTGTCTGTGTTGAAAATAAGTCTATTTATAGACTTAACCCTTTGTGCGTAAAAAGCAACAAAAATGGGTCTCTACGTGAGTAACTGTCACCCACGATGTAAATCATCCTCTACGCTCGGTAACACGTGTCCCATGTAGAATTTTAATCTCTATGCATGATGACACGTGTCCCACTTCTTCAACAAAATGGGAAAAGCACGTACACACGTTCCTCGATAAGTGTGGCACGAAAGCCACGTAAGGAAACCACGTTTCCATGTAGTCGGGAAAGCTCGGGCGTAAAAATGACCTAAAACATACTCCCTGCGTAAAGTAGCAAACTGGCGTAAAAATAGTCCAAAATAAGCTTCCAGCGTAAAGTGGCTAAAAATAGCCTTGAGCGTAAAGTTAGCTCAAATAAACTTTACGCACACAATAGCTTTGAGCATAAAATCTCGAAACAGCTATCGTGCGTAAAAGAAGCTATTTTCTGGACGTAAAGTTAGCCTATCTACACACCAAACGACCAGCTTTGGGCTCGATAAAAAGATTTCCTCGGCTTCTGTGCAATCCCGCTGTCAGAAAATCATTCTGTCAGATCAAATCACTCACATTAAATGCGGCCTGGCAGTCTGTCCCCAGCATAAAAGTGGAGAATAATGCTTGCGTAAAAAGCTTCTCGCGTAGAGAGTAGCATGCGTAGTAAGTAGCCTGCGTAGAGTCTGAATTTGACTCAGTTTGAATTACGTAAAGTTCTCAACTTCTTTGACTTGATCTTTGAAGTACTTTTTACGCTCCTACAAGACCCCCTTCAAAGTTTTCAAATTATTTTCAAAATTTGAAATACTTTGAACAGAAGCGTAAAATTCGGGATTTCACAGTCAGCGTAGAACTCGGGATATCCAACGGTCATCCGCGTAAAAGTGGGAATATCCAACAGTCAGCGTAAAAGTCAGGAATTTGGATCGATTCAAAAATTCTCTATAAATAGAGCTCTTCGAAGAGAGAGATTACTTTACCTGTCTTTTGTAATCTCAATTTCTCTTAATTTTCTTCCTCCTTCGTACTCTTACTTTCGATCCGATGGCTCCCAAGAAGTCCGCCGTCGGCAACAAGGGCAAGAAACCCGTCGTCGATTCATCATCGGCCGACCGCACGAAGACCCCCGTTCAATCATCAACGACACCCCAACAGAGCAACCCCGCCGTGGCTCCAGTAATGAAGGGTAAAGCCCTAACACTACACCAAAGTGGACTATTTACGACAGTTAGAGTTATCCAACAACGGTGTATTAAAACTGTCGTTGTATTTTCGACGGATTGAAACCGTGGTCTAACATCAAAACATATTCAACCAAAATAATAAATTTGAATTTGACGGATTAAAAAAGTTGTTTAACATCAAAATTATATTAAATTTTTTTGGCTCCATGATCTAGTGAAAATTTCAACTCCATACTTTTTACCAAAACCCGCGTCCGCTCCCTCTCAAACCTGCGCTGGAACCCTTTTCTAAAATTTCTTCCTCTCAAAACTTTCCTCTTTTCTTCTCCACTTTTCATTTTGTTCCTCTCAAAACTTCTCCGTTGGTGCTGGAACGATCGCTGCAACCCCATCATCCCACCTTCGCACCCTTTTCTGCCCCCACCGTTGTTTGTCCCAACGAAAACCCCTCCGCCCCCATTATCAGGTAATTCGTCTCCTTTTCTTTAAACTTCTCCTTTTCTTTCTCTTTCTTCTCTTTGTCTTTCACTTTGTCGAGGGAGTGGCAGAAGGAGATTTTCTCTTATTTATTTTTTAGGGTTTATTTTCGTCATTATATCAGGTGTATGGTCAATATTATCACTGATAATATTTTCTAGAATTTGCTCTTGTTTTTTTTGCATGTTTTTAGGTTGATATGGATGTTTCACAAGACAATATTGATATGGAGGAAGGAACATCAGAGATTGGCATGGGTACATTTTGACTCCATTTATACTGAAGCCTTATTTTGGTGTTATTTTTGAAAATCATAGGAAAAAACAAATTGGTGATGAATACACTAATTTTTGACACCAAAATGACATCTGACGAGAAATGGATGTTCTTTTCTGAAGTACAATTTTGGGTTATTTTGATCGAGTGGTTTGTGTGTAGTGGACTGTAAATTCGTTGCTGATAGGGCTCATCATGATCGTCCCCGAAAGTCACTGTTTCATGAGTATGATATAATCAATTTGTACTACAGAAGAAAAAAACATCATGACATTGCTGTTAGTAAAGTTCAATTTTAGTTCTTTGCTACAGTTGTAATTTATTTTGGAAACACTAATAATTATTCAAGTAAGAGAATGACAAACTTCACAGTTTTTCTTGTTCTAGCCATTTTTCATATGTATAGGTATATGATATTGGTTGAAAACTTAAGCAGCCCTGAGATTATCTGATTATGGTAGGTGAAGTTGGATAAGGTTACAAAGTAATATTATATTCTCTGGTGCAGATATCCCCTAGATGATGTTTAATGCAATTGGCTAATCATTTGAAAACTTCTGCTTTTATTTTATTAGTTAGCTCATATTAGATCTTCTTCTATATATGTGGAGTGATAAGGTTGCATACATCTTCACCCTCCTCAGACCCTATTTAAACACGAGCCACATGGAACTAGGATGCCATTTTAGTAATGCCTGCAGGCCAACTGCTTGAGAGCAAAGTTACTCGGAGCAAAATTATCATATAGGTGAGAAAAACCTCAAGATAAAAGCAAGAACTACCCTTAAGATAAGTAATGCCTGCATCTTCCCTTCTCATTTTACAACGATGCACCAATCATATAAGCAAGAACTACCCTTAAGCGACAAGTGATCTTTTGATTTATACTGATACATCAGCAGTCGGTCCTTTTGACAACCTTGAACAAAGGAGTGGGCTAAATTTGTTTACACCTGCTAGTTGAGACTTGGCAATGTAGCCAAAGTAGCTAGTCATCAGCTAAACTGTACCTTTTTGATAATAATGCTGAAATCTCACCTACGTTTGTGGAGCAAGGATACAAAGCCTGCCTACCTTAATACTCCAATGGACTACGGCCTCTGGGACACACACACACACAGCATAACTACTTACTCAAGGGGAAAAAACGTATCCTCCTATCCTTGAGTGCCCCGCCAAAAACTAGAAGAGTTAAATTGAAAAGAAACATGTTCTCGCATACAAAACGTATCCTCCTATCCTTGAGTGCATAATTTCAAATGAATGTTACTTCACATGAGTGTATTTTTATTTTCTATGTCTGTTGTTATCATACAGCATGCATAACTACTCACTCAAGGGGAAAAAGGCATCCAAGTGCCACAAGGCTCCCATTGAGTCATTGCTTCTTGGAGGAACTCGATGACCCTCTCATCTTGATACATGAGAAGAAAATTTCCAGCATCAATGTAGCCTTGAAGGTGCTAGAGTAACCGAAGAACTTGGCATGAATCTCATAACTGAAGAGCTTGGCATGAATCTCGAGAAAGTAGAACTTGAGATGCTTGGTACATGCAAAAAGGTAAATGTTCAATCTTGTATCTTATATTTGCATATTTAATGCATGCATCCATATTAGATTTTTTTGTTTGTCTAATTTTTTCAAGTACCATATTCGTTATCTCTGTGAATTCATGTATCCAATGAGTTTGGTTTTACTTTTTCAGTACACAAGCTAACTGTGATTTGTGTATTTGAATCGAGACTTGTTAGTTGTTATAGTACCAAAAAAGCTTGTAATGATTGGTGCATAAAATTTGAGACATAATATGAAATCTGAATTCATGATTTATATATTAGTAAAGGACAAATGGTGATATATCGAGAGAATACACTGTACTAGTTAAAGTTCGTTCTTTGTAGGTGTCTTTGCAATTTTTATTTGTATGAGTTATATGTCCATGCCCCTGCCACAAAATTTTAGAAGATCTCGTCTTTTCTTTCTTTCTTTTTCTTTTTGGTTGAAACAATCCTGGTTTGTAGATAGGAGGAGCCAGCAAAGCCGAAGATGGTGAGAAGAAGGATAAAGTTACTGATGCCTTAAATGTCCACTAAAGCTGCAGTTGAGGTACCAGGTAGCTTACAATACTACTTGGTAGCTAGTATGTGAAGTATCTCTTTAAGCAATGGTGTGGCTCTTCTCCGTGCGTCCAGGGAGCTAGATAATTTGTAGACTGCCAACTTTGATCAGGAGATTTGAGCAAAGATAATCCAGAATGTTCTGAAGGTTCCAAGACTATGATTTTCTTGTTACTTTTTTAGGATGACCTTGACAAGCTTATAACCTGAATTGTTGATTGTTTTTCCTTTGTATATGCAAGATTAAAGTTTATTCAGTATTAAAGTATATGTAGGATTCATAAAGGTAAGGTAGAGAGGCCACATGTAAGTTTTGACACAATATACCTTATCAAATTCAACATGTCCAATTCCTCCTAGTTAATCTACCACAAACTAGTAACAAGCCAGTGGTGTCAAACAAACCTGTTGCAAACCAAAGGTTCTGTGAGCATTTGCTAACTCCGTCACTTCAGAAACTGTGAGCACTTTCTAACCTACTTTTTAATTGAAGTATATCTTGATTTCTTTAAGTATATGCCATATATTAGGGTTATCAAGAGGGCAATGTATGAGTACACATCAGAGATATTCATGGGCGGGAAGAGCACAGTTGTCCTGAACAACACTTCTAAGGACTCGATGCTTGTTATACCCATAATACTTGATTTGGTGCTTTTGGTTGCTCTCAGTACAAGGATCCAGCTCAAGGTTGATGGAGAGGCCAGTCTTATGCCATATATAGCCAATGGTAAACTTTTTATTATAGGAAGACATTACTTTATTTTCTTTACTTGTTTTGCAGGAGAAGTTCCACTCCTTCCATCCCGTGGCTACTATATTAAGAGGTGTAATGCTTGGACCTTGTGGTAATTTTGAACTCGTTACATAATAGACTTAAGAGTTACTGAAGCCATAATTACATTTTAATTTTATGGAATTATAAGTTTGTGCGGGTCTCTCTATTTCTACCTATATGTGTCGACGTTTGTGTAAAAGAGTTTACAAATGTGTTTTTAGTTTTCAACTTGTGTGGTATTGTGACATAGCTCGTCGGCTTAGATTTGTGATGAGAATACACACAGAGTTTAGTATACCATAAGAGTTTAGCTTTATCACATTTACCTAAGTTCTGTGTCGATTGTAATAATAGTATCTGTAGGTACACGTGTGCTTGCACATAGGTGGTCGAGTAGATATTAACCTTCATAGAGAAGTGTGTTAGAGAAAAAATGAATGTCCCTTGTTCCAGCAAATTGTCAGAAGAAGACCTTGAAGTTCAAATTTTCTTTGCCTTCATACAGTATTGCAGCTGGTTTTAGGAGACTTTCTGGCTTTAGGAGACTTCAATTTCAAGTATGGAGATTTCTGTAGTTGGTTTAATATAGCTCCTAAAAGTAAGCCTGATCAATAAACATTAAAATTAGTTTCCATAGTCTGGTTACAAGTGGTATCAAGGAAAAAAATGAATGAAAGTGTTAATTTATTGACTAAATTTTTTTTCTTGTCCTATAATATACTGATTATTTTTTTTTTTGTCATACTAACTGTAGGTCACTGCATCCTTTAACATTAATTTATTTTTTATATTATTAGATTATGAAATTGAAGGTATTTTTGTCTTCTCCTTTTTTCCCTGTTATTTATATGTTGGCAGGATGGATGGAATTTTGTCATGCACTATATGGGATGGGGTTGGTGAACGTGACAAAATGCTGCTTTAATAGAGCATGAATGCTTGGATGGTTACAAGAAGAAACTAGATCATGCTTCAAACTTCCTAGATCTCTAATACTTGTTGAGCTGGAAGAGCGAGCTTTTGAACCAGGAACTCAGGTGGGAGAAATAGTGAGACAAGACAAATTTCTTTGATGGCCAAGAAATTGTACCAGTTATTTATATTCATAACATGATTGGGATATTTATGCCATAAATAACCATTTCAAGCATATAACTATCCTAAAGGCCTTGATAGCCCCATGGGTTTCTTCTGAAAATGCTAACGACTGCTAGAGAAGGTACTTGATTCAAAAGCTCAGAAGATTTCTATTATATTGTTACATGCTGATATGGTAAGGGGAATTAAGTTGTTTTGCTGAAATTTATCATGCTCGGTGCTAGCATTTTACATGAAGGATAGAAAGAAGCACCTTATAAATGGAAAGCATACTATTAATAAGTCCTAATTGACCCTTGTGTTGTGTACGTAGACCACGATGGTAGTGAAATAGCTAACTTTAGTACCATAAGCCTCAGTTATTTCATAATCAGGCCTAGAGTCATGCATTTGAGTTGAAGATTTTGTTCTCACTGCATACATGGAGATACAAATTAAGGAACATTGCTTTTATACTAGTTTTACGAAAAGACCTTTTGTAGCCTGTATTTCTTTCTTGGCTTCATTTACATCTATTACCACTTCTTGCTATTATGTGATTGATACATACATATATCTCTTCCTGGAGAGATGTTGGATATTGTAGGTTTGGGTTTTAAATTATCATCGATAAACAGCTAGTGAACTAGTAGACCTTAAGTAGTTTGACAATCAGGCTGCTAAATCATGTATTGGACAAATGGTCTTTATCTTCATGATGCCATCCTGGAATGATTCCCTTGTCACAAACTATACTAAACTAATCCTTGAGTCATGCAACTTGAAAGCTCCTATATATTTTTTTAGTGTATAAGTACACATATATATTGTTTTCTCTTTACCATGACATGGTCATAGTATCTTCTTTCCGCTTCTAGAGTCTTGATATTGTGCAAGTAGCCTCAACTTTTAGCTATGAATTGACTTTGAAGGTGTAGGTACCCAAGTTGTGAATTCATACAGTTCTTATTTGGTCCTTGTTGTATTTGCAGTTTGTTACTCACTCATGGAAAATTTGTTTATTATGGTCATGAACCAGTAGCTACTTATTGTTAGTCCCGGGGCTTGATCAAAGATGGTAAAACAGATGCAACAAAGATCTACGAAGATACAAATACCAAATAACCCGATTACAATATGGAGGAGGAAAATAGAGAAGAGAAGATCTCTCGTTCTTCCTTGCAAACGTGTTACAATTGGGACAGAACGAGTTACAATAATCTAGAGAGAGATGAAAAGAAGAACAATGCTGGGGTGTCAAAACATCGTTGCTCAAAGCAAGATTTGCCCCACACGATCTACTTCCAGGAACCAGCAAGTTTGAAGAACTTGTGGAACCCTCGAAGTCACCTCTGTTCTGACTCCTCGGATGGACTTGCAATGGCGGCAGCAACTCTCTCTCTCTTTCTCCTTTTCTAACTTGTATTTTTTATAATACCACAAAGGAGGCCAGAAGAGAGTATTTATAGAGAGAGGGTGGAAACCCTAGCCGCCTCTTCAGTTATGGAAAGATTGAATCAAATCCTAAAAAGATAGCAACGAGATTAATTCAAATCCCACAAAGATAGCAACGAAATTAATTCAAATCCCACAAAGATAGGATCTGAATTAATCGCATTGATTCAGCCTTTCCATAACTGACTTGTAATCTGCACAGTCAGCGGAGCCCTCCATACGGCAGCAGCAGCCTGGCCGCATGAGCCTTATGGCCGCATGGGCCACATGGACCGCATGAGCCGCATGGACCGCATGAGCCGTATGGACCGCATGTGCCGTATGAGCCGTATGAGCTGCATGGCCTCATGGCCGTATGGCCGCATGAGCCGCATGGGGCTGCATATGAGCCGCATGCCGCATAAGACCGCATGGCCGTATATGAGCCGCATAAAGACCGCATGACTGCTGACGTGCTAAGTGCAAAGTGCGCCAACAAAATGCCACATTACGCCTCATGAGCCCATGAGCCCGAGTCCGAGTCCGAGTCGCTAAGCCCCTTTGGGGCTTAGCTCCAAATGGAATTAATCCAAGAGAATGACAAAAGAATTAATGCTTAATCCTTGGAGCCTTATTCTTACCTCCTAGTAAAATCACCCACATGGTTCCCTACTTAGGGTCACCACCCCATGTGCATCTCTCAACAACACACCCAAGTATATATGTTGAGATAACTCATGGTGCATTTCCGATGTGGGACTAAAATTTACAAGGCATGTTGAGAGCAAGCTCTCTCCATGTAAAGAAAGCACCAACAATCCCCCACATATCACAATATAAATATGTGTCCATGGTTGAGCGTTCCCTACAGTAACTGTCCATTTTGCATTAGGATAGATGTCGCTGACGACTTGAAACTTCCCGCATGGGTTAAATAACAATGTGATACAAGAATGGACTACGCTTTGAATTCTGCACCACAATTGTAATTCTTCCCACTTACAAAGTGTAGTTACGTGTGCTTCTGGCTGCACATTAAAGGCCCTGTGCCAGCCTGGTTTCAGTGTATAATTTTGGGCGTCTACAAGTTTACCCTCAAGAGACGGCCTGATATCTCTTTCCATACACTATAGGTGAGTTCTTTATTAAAGAGATATGGCACGAAGCCTTGCGCTTCCTTGTGGTGCTACGCCGCTATAACATGGCCTGAAGTCGAGGCATTACCCCTACCTGGGAACCTCATTGTAGTGTCAAACTACTGTAGCAGGAGGTCACAAGCCTCTTTGTAGTGCCAAACTATCCAGCATGAAGCCTAAGGCTTCCTTGCGGTATTACGCCGCAATGACATGGCTTGCAATGTCGAGGCTATACCCCTACCTGGGTACCTCATCGTGGTGTCGTGCCACTGTAACATGGGGCCATCCTCCCCTTTGTAGTACTGTCTACAACTCTTTAATTACGTCATACAGCATTAGGCTACATGCCTATTTGCGGTGCTACGCCGCTATGACTTGGCTTGCAAAGCCGAGGCATTACCCCTACCTGGGAACCTCATGGTGGAGTCATCCCACTGTAGCATGGAGTTTCACTCCTTGTAGTACTGCTCTACCGTGCTTCCTGTAAAGCACACCAGGCATTCACTCTGCCTGAAAACTCATTAAGGTGTTTAAGCCAACCTTCCACAGGATCTGTTTTTTCTGCAGAAAAATATATAGTAGATAACAGTGGTTATGGGTCCGTATCCCTTCCATGTTCCAGAGAACAAGTACCCACTGTTACCTGATAGTTTCCCAGTCAGTGATCCTCCTTTGAACCAAAAGTTAGATGCCTAGTAGATTTCTCTTTGAACTAATAGCATAAAACTTTATGGTAGGATTACAAAGACACACTATCAGAATGCCTTCAAGCCCATTTTACAAGCTGTGTCATCGACCAACTGGCGCTTGAGGCCCTTTGTGAACGGATCTGCCAGGTTCTCCTGACTCCGAACATCAACCACTGCAATTACACCTCTTATGATAAGATCGTGTATTGCCCTGTGCTTCAACCGCACAGTCCTCTTCTTCCCGTTGAAGAGGTCATTTGATACTACCGTCGCAGTCGCTTGGTTGTCACAGTATATCGGTATTGCCGGTATCTGAGCCCCAACCACTGGAAGATCATACATGAGCTCCCGAAGCCATTCTGCTTCATCTGCTGCAGTTTCAAGTGCATAGAATTCAGATTCCATGGAGGAACGAGAGAGTATAGTCTGCTTCTTCGACTTCCACGATATAGCAGCTCTACCCAAGGAAAAGACATATCCACCGGTGGATCTCTCGCTTTCCACCTCTGAACACCAGCTAGCATCACTGAAGCCTTCCACTACTGTCGGATACCCGTTGTAGTACAGTGCATATGTCTGAGTCTTCTTGAGATATTTCATCACCCGCTTCACAGCTTTCCAGTGCTCAACCCCTGGGTTGCTTGTGAACCGACTCAGCATTCCCACGGCGAAAGCTATGTCAGGCCTTGTGGCAGTGTTTGCGTACATCAAACTTCCGATAACGCTAGAATACTCCAGCTGCCTGACGCTTTCCCTTGAGTTTGGCTTCAGCTTCTTATCACACCTGTATGGCGTATCGATCCCTGAAAGATCCTTATACCCATAGCATGTGAGCATCTTCTCAATGTAGTGAGATTGTGACAGCGCTACTCCAGTGTCTGTCCGGATGATCTTGATGCCCAAGATGACATCTGCATCCCCCAAGTCCTTCATACTGAACATGGTTGAGAGGAACTTCTTTGTCTCTGTGACACAGCCTATATCCGTACCTAGGATTAGCATGTCGTCCACGTCCAGACAAACGATGACTCCTCTTCCATCAGCGTACTTTGGGTAAACATATTTGTCCGGCTCGCTGACTATGTAGTCGTTTGACCTAATAACTTTGTCAAAATTCTCATGCCACATCTTGGAAGCTTGCTTCAAACCATACAATGATTTCACCAACTTGCAGACTTTGTCTTCAAGACCTTTGACAACAAATCCATCTGGCTGTTGCATATAAATCTCTTCGGTCAGCTCCCCATTCAGGAATACGGTCTTTACATCCATCTGATGTATCACCAACTTATGTATAGCTGCTAGAGCGATTAACTTCCTGATGGTGGTCATCCGAGCTACTGGAGCGTACGTGTCAAAGTAGTCTATCCCCTGTTTCTGAGAAAATCCCTTGGCTACCAGCCTGGCCTTGAACTTGTCAATAGTTCCATCTGCCTTCATCTTCTTCTTGAAGATCCATTTACATCCGATGGGCTTTTTTCCTTCAGGTAGATCTACCAACACCCATGTGTTATTGGAGGTGATAGATTCAAACTCGTTATTCACTGCCTCCTTCCAGAAGATAGCATCTCTGGTCTTCATCGCCTCATCATAGGTAAGCGGATCTGCTTCCACATGATAGGTGACAAAGTCATCTCCGAAGTCTTTCGGTCTCCTCGCTCGCTTAGCTGACGGCTCTACGAGTTCTGGTACAAGAGTTGTTTCATCAACAACAGCTTCTTCTTGGACTACTGGCCCATATGAGATTTCAGTCTCATTTGCACCTACATCATTTTCCGGAATGTCCGAAAGAACAATGTTTTTGTCTTTTGCAAACTTGTCTTCAAAGTATTCAGCATCGCGAGATTCGATGATATGATTTGACTCAATATCAAGAAATTTTCTAGCATCACTCTTCTCGACATACCCCAAGAAGATCGCCTTCGTAGTCCTTGTCCCTAGCTTCTGAATCTTCAGATCTGGGAGCTTCACATACGCCAGACACCCCCACACTCGAATGACATTCAAGTTTGGTCTGACTTTGAACCAGAGTTCATGAGGAGTTACGTCTGAAGTTGCATATGGCACTCCATTTAGAATAAAAGTGGCCGTCAATGTAGCTTCTCCCCAGTAGCATTTAGGAAGACCCGCGGTTAGCAGCATTGAGTTCATCATTTCTGTCAACGTTCTGTTCTTCCTCTCCGCTACTCCATTGGATTGAGGAGAATATGGAGCAGTAGTCTCGCATATGATTCTATGTTCTTTGCAGAACGATGCGAATTCATGAGACCTGTACTCCCCACCTCGATCACTTCTTAACCTCTTGAGTTGTTATTTAGTCTGCCGTTCAGCTTCGGCCCTGAACTCTCTGAATTTCTCGAAGGCTTCGTCTTTAGACTTGAGCAAGTAGACGAACACGTATTTTGAGAAGTTGTCGATGAAGGTTATGAAATACTTCATCCCGGCCTTCGTAGAGAAATGTTTGAAGTCACAGATATCGGAGTGCACCAACTCCAGAAGATCTGTGCTTCGATTGACCCGTTGAAAGGGTTTTCTTGTGATCTTCGTCTGAGCACACACTTCACACTTCTCCACCTTACTCCCACATTTGGAGATGAGTCCTAGACTAGACATTTTGTTAATTCTTTTACAATGAACATGTCCTACTCTATTATGCCACAACTCAAGAGAATAATCAGAAAATGCAACTGCATTAATGTCTTCAAACTGGTTGACAAGCTGAATTTTAAACATTCCTTCGGTTTGATAAGCCTTCCCGAAGTATGTTCCTTTCTTGGACATCACCATCTGACTAGCATTGATGTCCATCCTCAAGCCTGCATTGCAGAGCAGGCTCCCAGAGATCAGGTTCTTGGCAATTGTCGGAACATGCTTCACACCTTGAAGCGTCAGAGTGTTCCCAGAAGTGAGTTTCAGTTCCACGGTCGCGATCCCCAGAACTTTAGCTTGGGCCTGGTTCGCCATGACAACCTTCTCAGATATCGGCTGGTACGTGACGAAACATTCCTTGCCCGAACAGACATGACAAGTCGCACTAGTGTCTATCCACCAGTCAGAGTCAACCCCCACAGTTGTGACCTGTCCGATCATAGCAACAATATTAGAAACCAATAAAACCTTATTAGGCTCACCTTTCTCTGATTATTTAGGCTTAGATCTGCATTCACTCTTGTAGTGGCCTTTCTTGCCACAATTGTAACAAGTCACGTGGGACTTAGTCTTCTGTTGCTTGAATGAAGGACCCTTTACTTTCAGATTAGTGAAGTCCTTCTTCTTGGGATGAGAAGCCGCCTGCTTCCCCTTGGGATCTCTCGTCTGTACAAGATTGGCTTTAGCCAACTGTTTGGACAGAGTGTCCACCTTCTGTTGGAAACGCATCTCGTCGTCAACATGGATCTCTTGAAGTAGATCTCCCAAGCTAATGTCTAGCTTCTTTCTGTGCATCCTTGCATAGAAGGTACTCCATCCAGCAGAAAGTTTTGAGACGATCCCTCCGACAACAAACTTGTCGGGAAGGGGCATCTCTTCGTCTTCCAGTTTCTGACGCAGCTTCAGAAATTCCTTCACCTGTGGCAGCATGGACTTTTCGTCCTCAAAGAGCAATTTATGATATTTTTCAACAACAAACATTTTGCTCCTGTTCTTGTCTTCTTCATACAATTTTTCCACAGACTCCCATATTTCTCTGGCAAGTTCCTTCTTCGAGTAGGATTCTGCCAGGGAGTCCTCCATAGCATTTAGGATGAGAAGATGCAGATGCTATTTTCCCTTCTCCACTTGGCCTGGAGTTTGGTAGCCGCATTAATAGCGGCAGCAGATCCAGTGTCTGGAACAGAGGGTTCTTCCTCCAACAGAACATGATCAACGTCTTTTAGTTGAAGAGTTAGGTAAACCTTTCTCTTCCAGACTTGATAGTGCTCTCCATCAAACTTTTCCAACTTGCAGAAGTCCGATTGGAGGAGCGAAGCATTAATGTTTTCCATCTACACGGATCTTGCTTTGAGATTGTTAGTCCCGGGGCTTGATCAAAGATGGTAAAACAGATGCAACAAAGATCTACGAAGATACAAATACCAAATAACCCGATTACAATATGGAGGAGAAAAATAAAGAAGAGAAGATCTCTCGTTCTTCCTTGCAAACGTGTTGCAATTGGGACAGAACGAGTTAAATAATCTAGAGAGAGATGAGAAGAAGAACAATGCTGGGGTGTCAAAATACCGTTGCTCAAAGCAAGATTCGCCCTACACGATCTGCTTCCAAGAACCAGCAAGTTTGAAGAACTTGTGGAACGCTCGAAGTCACCTCTGTTCTAACTTCTCGGATGGACTTGCAATGGCGGCAGCAGCTCTCTCTCTCTCTTTCTCTTTTTCTAACTTGTATTTTTCGTAATACCACAAAGGAGGCCAAAAGAGAGTATTTATAGAGAGAGGGTGGAAACCCTAGCCGCCTCTTCAGTTATGGAAAGATTGAATCAAATCCCAAAAAGATAGCAACGAGATTAATTCAAATCCCACAAAGATAGCAACAAAATTAATTCAAATCCCACAAATATAGGATCTGAATTAATCGTATTGATTCAGCCTTTCCATAACTGACTTGTAATCTGCACAGTCAGCGGAGCCCTCCATGCGGCAGCAGTAGCAGCCTGGCCGCATAAGCCTCATGGCCGCATGGGCCGCATGGACCGCATGGACCGCATGAGCCGCATGGATCGCATGTGCCGCATGTACCGCATGAGCCGTATGAGCCGCATGGCCACATGAGCCGCATGAGGCCGCATATGAGCCGCATGCCGCATAAGACCGCATGGCCGTATATGAGCCGCATAAAGACCGTATGACTGCTGACGTGCTAAGTGCAAAGTGCGCCAACAAATGCCACATTACGCCTCATGAGCCCATGAGCCCGAGTCCGAGTCGCTAAGCCCCTTTGGGGCTTAGCTCCAAATGGAATTAATCCAAGAGAATGACAAAAGCATTAATGCTTAATCCTTGGGGCCTTATTCTTACCTCCTAGTAAAATCACCCACATGGTTCCCTCCTTAGGGTCACCACCCCATATGCATCTCTCAACAACACTCCCAAGTATATATGTTGAGATAACTCATGCTGCATTTCCGATGTGGGACTAAAATTTACAAGGCATGTTGAGAGCAAGCTCTCTCCATGTAAAGAAAGCACCAACACTTATTGATAAATTGACAATTGATTATTTATATTTGCCTCTGATCTTTATTATGATCGGAAATGTTCTCGTTTATTATTTTCAAATGTATTGTATATTTCAGGCATTAGATTTAATAAGGGGGAAGAATATATTGTTGTTGATGGATTCATCCTTAGAGGGACAATATTCTTATTAAGATGCTGCTAAACTGGTTGATCTAGTTTTAAATTGTTTACAGTTTTAGGCTAGTGATCGACCGAACTCGAAATTTCTTCTTTCGTCCGTACCACCTCTTCAAACACAGAAAGAGGTGAATTTACATAAATTCCTTTATGATTATGGCATCTTTTACTGTTTGATTGCTTCTTCTTTGGTAGACATTTAGGTTTTCATTGTCTTTGTTTTGTTTTCTAGGTGGCATCACATGTTATCCAAAGCAGCTCCTGTTGTATCCTAGAATCCCACTTATTTTGTGACAAAAGGAATAAGAACATCATCAAGATCATCCTATTCCTAGGTAGGAAAAAACTAGTGTTTAGCTTTCAATGCTGTTGCTGGTCTGTTTCAGTTTGCATTTGGTGTTGTCATTGAATATAGAATGGAAATAATAGATAGATAGTAAAATCTAGTATATTAATGATTGCTCTTTTTTACCACTCCTTGCTACTGTGTTGCTACAGCTCACAGGGAGGATCCCGTGTTGTAAGCATCAGCCAGTGCTTGAAAGCCAGGTCCAGCCTGTGTGCATCCTAATGCAGTTTGGGCCTAGCCTAGCACATTTAGTTCAATTTGGACCTCATCGGTACGACCAGCAAAATCTAGCACAATTTTTTTCTGCCAGGCAGGTGGAGACCTACCCTGCCCTATCCCTACACAAGGATCTAAAATGACTGACACTCATTGATTGATCACACATTGCATATCTTTCTAAGGATTTTTATTTATATAAGATCAATGACAAGGTCTCTACAATTATTTTTGCTTCTGCTGTATATATTGCTATATGCATTTGGTGGTTAAAGTGAACTAGTCTAACCATTTATATTTTGTATTATTGTTAGTTTCCCAATATGGTACTATTTGTTATGCTTGTTCTTGATTTTGTCCTGTTATTTTCTACTTATTGCTCCTTGGATAATAAGTTAACTCTTGACTCCATTGCAGTTAGTGAGATATTGTAGGTTGAACTGTACTGCCAAATTCTCATAGACTGCTAAATGATTAAAGTAATAATCATTCTTTACAGGTTGAGGTGTCAAAGAAGAAGGTAAAGAAGATTAATGTTCCAGTAGTTGAAGTTGTCTATGGAAGGTTGGCAGCCTTAGATTTGTAGAAAGCTAAGCAGGATTTTGAAATGGCACTTCAAGACCGTGTAATGGAAGAGACAAAAGACAAGAAAAATGCCGTGGAGGCATATGTTTATGACATGAGGAACAAGGTAAAGTGTTGCTTTTGGATGTTTGTAGTATATGATAGACTTTTGTCTGATTGATACATTTTGATTCTGCATTCAACTTCATGACAAGTATCATGATTTTGTAACAGAATCAGAGAGATGAACTAACTGTTAAGCTTAATGAGGTAGAAGATTGGTTGTATAAAGATGGCGAGGATGAAACAAAGGGTGCCTGTTGCAAATTTGGAGGAGCTCAAAAAGGTATGATGTCTACTCTCTTGATCTTTTTTCTGCAGAGCTTTAAATGCAATAGTCAATTGGATGATATAATAATCTTTGATCTCCTTTCTAATGTTTGAAATCACGTGGGTATAGCAAGATGACCATATCGTATAACTTAAAAATGCTCCCACTTACATTATTGTTTGGGCTAATTAGCGTTTAAATCCTAAATCAAAGTAAAACCTTAGTTTTACCATGTGTTAGTAATTATCTTGTATTCATGTTCAAAGTAAATCAAAAATAAAAATTCAAGGTCTATATCCAAATTATGCAGTAACCCACTTTTTCCTTAGATAATATTTTCTGTACATCCTAATACTTATGGAGAATCGAGAACTATTCTATACTTAATGTTTTTTTTTTATGTTTGTATGCAGGGACATGATCAAGCTACATTGCCCATAAAGACTTGTCTTTTGAAGAATTTTAGAAAGAAAGTCATTGCTATAGGACGTGTGAATACAGATGCACCATTGAATGATGAAGCTTATAACAACATTGTCGATGACGTTTTTGATGGCAATGAGATGTTGTTCGATAGAGACGGAAAGTTTGAGGATATTACTATTGGCGAAATGATTAATTGACCAAAATATTGAGTTCAGTTTGTCAGGTTTTATACTTCTCTTTTTTGTACTGCACTTGAAATTATAAGCTAGCAATAACATATTTTTTGTTCATCGTGAGAATGAAATCGTTGTGAGCTAGCAACATTGGAGTGAATTTTTGTTTTTTATGGAAATTGCTATTTAAACTCGATACGTTTATTAGTTAATGCAAATTTGATTAAGTTTTTTCATTGTTGATGATTGTCGATGTTTATATGAAATTTTATTGTCAGGTGTATTTCGGTTTTATATAGAGGATAAACAGGTTTAAATAGATTTGATATCAATGGAATGAATTTTTTTTTTTAATTCTGTATTTAAAAAAATGACATATCTTACCTGTTGAAAAAAGAAAATTAGTGGAAAACCAAGTTACATGTTATTTGACAGTTTTAGTCCGTTGTTTTTATTTGACAGATAATAACTGTCGTTTTATACATCTATGAAACGACAGTCCAAAACTGTCGTTTAAATTTTGGGACGCGCTATTAACGACGGATGTTCTAACAGTCCAAAACTGTCGATTTATATGATTTACGACAGTTTTGGACTGTCAAAAAATGCATGTTTTGGCGTAGTACTTTATCTCGGCTAAAAGTTCGCCGGAGAAGAAGAAGAAAACTCGAACCTTCAAATTTCACGTCCACGTCATACGTGTCAGCATAGAAACTAAAATAGCAAAATACGTCCACGTTATACGTGTCAACGTAAAATTAAGAACATACGCCCACGTTTATACGTGTCAGCATAAAATTAGAAAAATACGCTCACGTCTATACGTGCCAGCGTAAATTTGAGAATACGCTTACGTTAACACGTGCTAGCATAAAAATTATGTCAACATATGCTAGCATAAAATTCATAATACGCTCACATCAATACGTGCCAGCGTAAAATTAAGATACGCTCATGTCAACACATGCTAGCGTAAAATTTATAATACGCTCACATCAATATGTGCCAGCGTAAAAATCAAAATACGCTCACGTCAACACGTGCCAGCGTAAAATTCATAATACGCCCACGTCAATACGTACCAGCATAAATTTAAGATACGTTCATGTCAACACATGCTAGCATAAAATTCATAATACGCTCACATCAATATGTGCCAGCGTAAAAATTCATAAGTGAAAAAACTTTGTGTAAAACAAAGAACTTTTTTACTTTAAAAGTTTTTATCAACTTTAATAGGCATAAAACTTGCATAGTCAGAGTCTTTTTATACGTATAACTCAGACCAAATCATCTGCATAAAAATTTCAAATTAGATTTTCACTAACTTGATTTTTTTTTCTTTTGGCAGTGGATTTGCAAATTCACCCACTTGCAGAAGTATTTGGCTCATCAGCAGGTATGGTGGGCTCGAATTATTTGGAGAACCTGTCCCACGTAGAATTTCCCCAGTCGAACCCGGAGTATCCTGCAGAGAGGGCACAACTGATAGCTGCGCAAGGGGACATGATGTTGCTGTCTATGATCAATGGAGAAGTGTTGACGTCGCTGGATGGTCAACAATTTGCAAAGCCAGCTTTCCTATTCGGAGATGCGATTGACTTCAAATCGTAAACACACCCCAAGAAGGAATCTTGGGTGTTGAAGTTTGGGGATAGAGCCATGTATCTCCCCGACATGGATAGAGATTATCCATTGTCCGCATTCATCTGTGCCACCCATCCCCGAAAGATGTTATGGAACCTGACTTCCAACAGTCATGGTAGACCAGGAAGGATCATGTTCAAAAGGGATAGAGCAAATGACATGGGCTACTACACCAGCACTCCCAGTGGTGGAGTTATTTCCTTCACCGGTCTCTTGCCAGGATTCACTCCAAGTGAGGATTCTGCTCTAAGTCAACCAGTACAGACCCAGATGTTCATAAATAAGTTTATAAGGGCTGCAGTGTTATATCCACAAGCCAACCCCAGACTACCAGGGTGGCTAACTCCATTTAACCAGAACTTGATTCAGATTAGTGTCTGGATTATGAGGAACTTCCAGACGGAGCTGAAGGACATTGGCCTATATGAAGCAGTGGCCTCCACCAGTCAGGGTATACTACCGAACATCAATCTGTTCATGGCTCTGATGGAAATATATATCAGTTCCACAGGAACCTTTGTGACTCCAAAAGGTGAAATGGGTCTCGTACTCCACGAGATGCAATTCATCTCCAAGTTGCCAATAGGAGAAGCCCCGTATAAAGAATATGTTCCCTCCAACAGGGAGCTAGCAGAGATAAGGGAGAAAAATCCTCAACTAGTTGAGGTATATGAAGAGTTAATGTGCCACTATATGATTTGCACTACTATGCACGAGAGTGGATCTCATTTGGCGTACATCAACAAATGGACAACATATCTCTTTTATCACAAGGATAAAATATCCAAGGATGATAAAGAAAGATTTCAGGAGAACAAAGCTCCATCCATCAACACTGGCTCAACAATCCCTGCCGATAAAGTATGGGATATGATGATAGGCTACAAATTCCTGAATAAATATTTGTCCACCAAGACTGGGGAGTTCTTTGCAGGAACCGAAGCTTTGAGTTTCCTCAGATATGGTAGCCAGAAGATCTCCAAGAAAGCCTTGCTGGCAGGCGTTCTTTCTTTGTGGTTGAGAAGATGGGTTGTACCGGGAACCGGTACAGTTGATAGGATCCACCAAAACGTACTATGGCCAGCGGTACGTTTGGTGTTTAAAGCCAGAATCAACCTGTTGTCGGCAATGGTGTGCCGCATCAACGCAGGTTTGAGAACTTTCAGTGAGGAATTAATTAATAATGCTCCTCACCGAAATGTATTCCCCAGGATAGAAATGCCCTACACCTACTTAATGGGATGGCTGTTGCATCACAATTGCAATTTGTTGCCACCAGGCCCTGGAGATAATACAGAAGTCTTTCTCCAGAAATTCAGTAAAGCTACATGGACTGCCACGACAATAGCAGATACCAGGGCAGTTTTGAACTATTCTTATGGTTGGAACTTCTTCTGTACCCGGCCACCAGTTCCAGCTGACTGTTTTGGCGTTCAATTTGAAGATGAAATTGAAGGAAGGACTTTATTGTCAGCTCCTATTTTCAGATGGCTTCAGTGCATCAGACCTTCCCATTTGATGTACAGAAATGAAGATGGCTGCGCGTTTGAACCATATCTGCCAAGCCGGTTCTCTCGCCAATTCGTATATGACCAACTTCATGTTGGCAATCCTACTACCAGTTTTCATCATTATAGGAAACTGATTGATGGTACAAGGGGATGGAGATATTTTAGTACTGCCTACACCGGTGCTAAATTTCGAACATCAACTGCCACCAGCACCACCGAGCTACGTATACTTTATACGTATGCTCGGTTTTATGCTTATATCCGCTCATTTGCCCATGGCTACAACCTGAGAGGTAGTCTTAGATAGCCAAATGAGGGAAATCTTGAAGAACCAGTCAAGGTACCTTCAGACGTACCTAACGAAACTGCTGTTCCAGATACATATCTGGAAGTGATCCCAATGGGAATGGGGCAAAAAGCTGCAGAGCCTATCATTATTGGCAAAACCCGCAAAAAGAAACAAGGTACGGCTGCAACTCTTCTAGAGAAGACCCCGGAAAAGAAAAAGAAGGTTACTACTAAAGGGCCTTCTAGATCAAGAGCCATTACCCCGGAGAGTGATACTCAGGTGGATGAGCCACAACATGTTGCATCTTCTTCAGTTCACCCTGGAGAAGGATCTTCGGCCTCCCAACCAACAGCGTCAATGGAAGCGGTGACGGTCCTCTCTCCGGGATGTCTCAGCTCAGCACTTCACTTGACTTTGCCACAAAAGGCACAAGTTATTGAGGATGTTGCTCCAGCACATACCGTGGATCAAGAGCCTATCCCATCCGATGAACCAGCAATTAATTTTGATGATAAGGATTGGGATGAAGATTATGACGCGTACCTTGCACGTCCTACACCTACTCCAGGTAAATTTAATTTATACAAAATCCATACAAAATTATGATTTTTGTAACTTAACTTATTTTGTTTAATTTTTGTAGGTATAATTATTACATCAAAACCCGTGGCTCCTCCTCCTCCTCCTCCAGAAGACATTTATGAAAAAAATGCAGAATCTGAGGAAGAGGAGTCTTCTTCCGAAGAAGAAGATGTTCAAAAAGAATATCCTCAACCTATGGAGATACATCAAGAGCCCGAGGTGCAGGCTCAGCCAGAAGCATCTCTTCCTGTTGATGGAGAAGATAATGAGCAAACTACAGTAGAACATACTGTAAATGATAAAGAGGCTACTGAAAAAAGAGTAGATTTCCATGAAGAATCAGTTATAAAAGGACTCATTACAACTGATACACTTGAAGAACCTGCAGAGCCAATTGCTGAAGAAGGTGATGAAGACATAATCAAATCATCAATTGAAGCTGAGGACGTTGAAATAGCATCCTCTGCTATTGCTACTACTTCAGAAAAGATTCTTGAAGAGACAATGCCTGAACCAGAATCAGCAGCCATTACCACCACTCCATCCGTACCAATCACCGCCACAGAAACTCACGTAGTTTCGACTCCAGAACCGGATGGAGTATCAAATGCTGAAGATACTGTCCCTGAAGTTCCTAGGGATCAGTTGGCCATAGTAGCAACGGCAACAACAGCCTCATCTCAGTCTGCTGCTAAGGCAACAATATCTGCGCCTAGTCTTCAGAGAAGAGATTTGATAGACATCGCCACAACTCCAAGCTCGAGTACAGAAATGAATCTCTTAGTTGAGATTCATACTGATACTTTTTACAAGGCTTTGGCGGCTCTGATAAAAATGGTCCTGAATAAGGGCCTTAGTTATGAAAGTCTGAAGGCGGCGATTGCTCTAACCATCAGAAATGTTGCCATGTTCAATGATGCGGCAAGAGCAACAACATTGGAGAAAATTGTGGAGGGACTTAAACAGCCGATCAAAGAATATTTAAAGCTGTCAAGTGAAACCATTGAAAGTCTCATCCAAGAGGAGTACGACGCTTTATCGGCTGAGTATCTCGCTCGGGAAAGGACTTTCAATGAAGCCCTCCACAATTACAGCATCAAGGTAGCCAAAGAGAAGGCTTTTTTGACTGAAGTGAAGCCTCAACTGGAGATCCAGAGAAAGGCCTATGAAGCTTCGAATATAAGAATTCATCAACAGACTGATAGAATTCGCGAAGTCGAGGCTGAGCTGGCTCGCTTAAAGGAGGAGAGGGAGCAGAAGATCGTAGCTCGGGACTAGCAGCTAACCCAGAGCTCAATTTTGGAAGAACAAGTTTTTGAAGCAGAGACTACCGTCAAAACCCTTGACGATGCCAAGGACAAGATGATAGTCTTTTTTGCTGGACTTTCTTACCTCTGTACTCCTGAAGCTCGACGTTCTATAGCTACTAAGAATGTATTGAGCTCCCGTGACAAACGTTTAGCGGAGCTACAAAAGCTTCTTGAAGATGTCTCTACTCCGCCTTAGGCGAATAATAAATTTTTGTAATCTTTAATCTTTTTCATTCATTCTATAATGTTTACAAAAATGAATAAAATATTTGGTTTGTGACTCTATCATTTATTTTGTAATTAAATAATAGGTATGAGATAGAAAATACTTATCAGAGGTAATATGAACATGACAAGTCTTCCAAACTCAATAAATTATATCTATCCAGAGGTAATGTGGACATGATAGATAATGAATCTCATTTTTTGTTTAGAGTATATGATACTATCAGAGATAATATGAACAAGACAGATCGTAACAACTCAAAGAAAAATAGATTAATATCTATTCAGAGGCCAAAAGAACATGATAGATAGAAAAAGAAGTAAACTTAATATTTATTCAGAGGTTATGAGAACATGATAAATAATAAATCTCTCTTTTTAATTAACCGGTAAGACAGAAGATCAAAATTTTTTTTTAAGAAAAGAAATGATCAGCTTAACCAAATATTGGTAGCTGGAGAATAATGAAAAAAATTCAAACATAATACTTCTTCAAGAATTTGCCATTGATCGGCATCATAAGCAAATCTCCATTAGGTTTAGACAACCTATAGGCACCATTGGAGAAAACTGACTCGATTACATAGGAACCTTCCCATTTTGCTTGAAATTTCCCTTTGCTCTTATGAGTCATCACCTTTGGTCTTCGAACAGCTAAACCTAGCTCACCGACTTTAAATATCCTCTCTTTAACTTTACGATTAAAAGTTCGAGATATGCGGGCTTGATAAAGCTCAATATGCTGTTGCGCTTGAAGACGTTTCTCGTCCAATTTTTCAAGTTCTTGGAGTCGTAAGCGATCATTGTTCTCTATAGTTAGCTCATTAGCAATAGCTATTCTGAGAGATGGAATCTGGATTTCTAGTGGAAGAACAGTCTCACATCCGTAAACCAGTAAAAATAGTGTAAAACCAGTAGAAGTTCGGACTGTTGTTCGGTAAGCCCATAAATATTCTCCAAGTTTCTCGTTCCAATCACGTTTATTAGAAGAGATAAACTTTTTGATAAGTTTAATGATTGTCTTGTTGAAAGCTTCAGCCAAACCATTAGCAGCTGGATTATAGGTCGTAGAAGCCAGATTTTGGATTCGATTCTTATCACAGAATCGATAAAATGCATGACTGACAAATTGTGGTCCATTGTCATGAATTATCCTTCGGGGAATCCCAAAGCGATAAATAACATGGTGTTTAATGAAGCTAACCAAATTAGATATTTTTACTTCAACAAGAGGAACCACTTCCGCCCATTTAGAGAAATAATCAGTTATAGCCAATATAAACCGATGTCCTTTAACAGAGGAAGGATTAATCGGACCAATAATATCTATGCCCCAGGCTTCGAAGGGCCAGGAAGCTGCTGTAGGATGTAGGAACTCAGATGGTTAGTGAATAAAATCAGCATGAATCTGACATGCTTTACACCGTCTGGCATAATCTACAGCATCTGCTATCATGGAAGGCCAATAATATCCCATTCTTCGAATGCGGTCCTACAATTTTGGACCCGGTTGATGGGCACCACAGACACCATCATGAGCTTCACGAAGCATTTGCTTAGCTTCATCTTCAGAGAGACAACGTAGCAAAAGTTCGCCATAAGAACGACGATATAACATATGTAAAGAAGAATCATAGTAGAATCGAAATGATCGTCTCTTGATTGATGCAGCTTCTTTTGGATCTTCAGGTAAAATCCCATGAATCGCATAATCAATGAATGGACTTCTCCAATCCCTTTGTTGAGAACTTGATTCTCTAGTATAACTATGCTCAATATGCAAGTTATTCTTTACACAGAATAAGTCTCTATCCAACAAAGTTATGGTGTTTTGTCTTCTAATTGGAACAGCTAAATCTGCGGCTAAACTAGCAAGAGCATCAGCTTCCAAATTTTGAGAACGTGGTACGAACTCGATGAAGAATCCTTTAAATAAAAGGACCAATTCGATTACCACTTG
Organism: Iris pallida; assembly: GCA_029216955.1. NCBI lineage: Eukaryota > Viridiplantae > Streptophyta > Magnoliopsida > Asparagales > Iridaceae > Iris > Iris pallida. Next base: position 19,756,577 of record JANAVB010010791.1, on the reverse strand, counting down.
ATGATAAGGGATGAGGTCAGGATTTCTGACTTCATATGTTCCTCTGACCTGATTTACAACCAGTTGAGAATCTCCATAAGCTTCTAGGAACTCGATGTCCAATTGTTTTGCTACTTGAAGATCAATTAGCAGAGCATTATATTCTGCCATATTGTTGGAGTATGGCTCATTAAGAGAATAAGCACGGTATATGACCATTTTGTCGGGAGAGACTAGGACAATGCCTACTCCGGAGACAATATTGCCTTTGGGTCCAACACGTGATGCTCCATCAAATATAGTTGCCAAATGTCATCCTTCAAAGTCATGTTGCAATCCACAACTTCATCTGGAATGTCCTCATATAGCTTCGATGTTTCAGGTATAGGGTAAGCTGCTAAGAAATCAGCTAAAGCTTGACCCTTTACTGATTTTTGAGGTACATAGACCATATCATATGGAGTGAGCAACATCGCCCAAGTGGCTAACCTGGAATTAAGAATGCTCAGTTTTCTCATCAATACCCGAATAGGATTTATTCTGGAGATGACATGAATAGTCTGTCCTGACACATAATGTCGTGTCTTTTGAACAGCAAAAACTAAGGCCAAACATTCTTTTTCCACAGGAGTATACCTGTGTTCAGCTCCGACCATCATTCGGCTAAGATAATAAATTGCCTGTTCATGATCTTTGTCACTTTTCTGTGCAAGAAGAGCACCAAGTGAATGATCCAAAGCTCGAACATATAGCAAAAATGGTCTTCCCACCACTGGAGGTACCAAAATAGGTGGATTTGTAAGGTATTGTTTGATGTCATTGAAGGCTTTCTGACATGCTTCATCCTAGACAAATGATACACCTTTCTTTAATAAACGGGAGAAAGGTTGACATCTCCCAGAAAGATTGGATATAAATCTCCTGATATAAGCAATACGACCTTGGAAACCACGAAGTTCTTTTAGATTACGTGGAGGACGCATTTCAAGAATCGCTTTAATTTTGTCAGGATCAACATGAATACCCTAAGAAGTGATGACAAATCCAAAAAATTTGCCACTGGAAACCCCTAAGAAAGACTTAGTAGGATTCATCTTCAGTTGATGTTGGCGCATCAACTCAAATACCGTCTTTAAATCTTGAATATGATCATTTTTTGATCGACTTTTGACAGCAATATCATCTACATAACTTTCAACTGTCTTCCGTAGATGTTCTTGAAAGATGCTGCTCATGGCCCATTGATACGTAGCACCGGCATTTTTCAGTCCAAACGACATAACCGTATAGCAGTAAACTCCAAGAGGTGTACGAAAAGCAGTATGCTTTTCATCTCCTGGATGCATCTTAATTTAATTATATCCTGAAAAGTCGTTCATGAAAGACATGCGTTCAAAACCACTTGTATTGTCTATCATGACATCGGTAATCGGAAGTAGAAATTTGTCCTTTGGACAAGCTGCATTAAGATCCCAAAAATCTATACAAACTCGAACTTTTCCATTCTTCTTCATAACAGGAACAATATTGCCCACCCAATCAGGGTGTTGTTCTTCACGAACAAATCCACATGTGATCAGCTTTTTGACTTATGCTTCAATCGCGTCCATCATATCTGGTCGAAAATGTCGCTACTGTTGTTTTACAGGCTTAGCATTAGGAAGAATATTGAGTTTATGAGTAGCTACTTTGGGATCTAAACCCGACATATCTTCATAACTCCATGCAAAGATATCGATATATTCTTTAATCAGCTGTATCAACTCTTCCTTTTCATCTTCGGAGGAGTTTTTACTGATGAATATCAGCTTTGACGTAATTCCATCTCCAACATCAATCTGGACAATTTCATCCTCTGTAGGTGGCTGTCGTTGTTCAAAACGAAGCTCCCATTGAGTGTCCATTTGTTGTGCCCAAGGGTCATTCTCAAATGGTTCTGATTCACCATCAGTTTGAACCATGTTAACTGAGAATATACACTCAGATTCATCATAATAGTCTCCCTCAGAATACGAGGATTGTAAAAAACTGGAAGAATGTTCTTCTTCCATATCTTCCTTGCACATGTAGGGTGTATCTAATTTGATGGATTAGATTTCTTCCGAATTTGAAGATTATGAAGAACTAGAAGAAATTTCTTCTTGTATATCCTCGTTAAACATGTGGAATGGATCGTATCCCAACCCATGACGAGTTTTCTGGTAAAACAGCTCACCACATAACGGTAACCGTCTACCTTTACCTTGATTGAGACCTTGTATAGTCTTCAAATCATATCCCATATTCTGAATAATCTTAAGAGATTGTTGACTATATTTGTCAATTCGGATTCTTCCTTTATCTTTATCTCTAAGATCATCTATCTGAATAACATGGATATTTCTAGCCCGAGCAAACACAATTTGGTGCTTGTTTTTCTTATCAGACGGAATCACGAAATAAGATTTTTCGTGATGTCTATAAGTTACACAAGCTTGTGATGAAGCGGCTACAGGAAGAAAATAGGGAGAAGATGTTAGGAACCTTTGAGCATAAGGTCCAACATCAACATAAGTAGGAAAAGAATTTTCCTTATGGTCAATGTATAAGGTTTCCTCTGTATATATGTCATTTTTATGATGACTTTGATCATCAGAAGATAAAGTCATTCTTTCAATGAATTTGACAGCCATATACTCCAAAAGGAAATCTTCATTGATATTAGAAAGTACAGAATGATCAATATTTACATCATTTACAAATTGACTACTACGCTTTGGGTTGATCATTAATGGACCATCATTCGTCTTTTGTGTAGACTTGCCAAGGTTGATGATCAGTGGAGGTTCTGGATCATTCGTACGAGAAGTACGTCCTTTAACCTTGATCATAAGGGGTTGAACTTGGTTCTTGACTGGAAACTTCACAGCTTCCTCAGATGAAGCCCGAGTTCTTCCTTTAACCTTGATCACCAAAGGTTGATCATTGACTAGTTGGGGTTGGATTCGGCCCTTGACTTTAATCTTCAAAGGTTGCTCTTCCGGAGGATCTTCATTGACAGATTGATCTTCGGCAGGTGATCGATCTTCGGCTATATCTGATATCTCTTTCACATGCTCCTGTTTATAAAGCATTGAGTCAGAGAAATATTCTTCAACACCCTAAAGGGATTGATATCTGTAAATTCGGTCTTCACAACCCTTTAAGCATCTACGTACTTGAAGCATTGGTGGAGAGTTGAAGGCACAATGTTATGCTCATTTATCCATGGTCTTCTAAGGAGGATGTTATAAGATACATCTGAGATGATAACATAAAATGTCGCATAGTTCGAAGATCACCAATTTGAATCTTCAGACGAATCTTCTCCAGTGGTTTACTCTTTCCAGAGTTGAAACCCACTATTGTGGTACTAGTGTAAATCAAATCACTAGTAGGGATCCTCAAGGGTCGTAGCATACTCTGAAGAATAATGCTAATTGAAGACCTAGGATCGATATAAATCATGTCAATCACTGTGGATTCAATATACCCTGTATAGCATAGAGGTCTGTCATGCTTATTATGCTTTAGTAGCATATCTTCTTGTGTGAAGACAATATTAGTAATTGTCTCCATCACACTATGACATTGTGGGCATGATACTGGTATATTGTCAGGACTCTTGAGTTGAGCTAAGCATGAATCAGCTTGCAGCAAAGCTTCACTCAGAGTTTTGCGACTTTCTTTGGAAAGGCGAAGCAGCTCGAAAATAGAGAGTCTAGCCGGAGTATTAGCTAATTGGGCTAGAATGTTGAACTTGTAGGGTTTCATTACCACCCCTTGATTTGAAGCAGATTTCAATGGAACATTGAAACGTACTGCTTTCTATTTTTCTTTCTCAATCACAGATGGTTTAGCAGGAACATGAGATGATTGAGCTGAAACTGTTTCAGCAACCTCTTCCGCCTCTTTGGAAGATCCCTCATAATCTTTGTGGTACTCTTTCCCAGATCTCGTACCAGCAAAGGTTTCTTCTTTGGACTCAGGAGAATGAAGTACCATATTGCTGGATTTAATCTTCTTTCCCTTAGTCTTTTTCTTACGAAGATTTTTATGAGGGTCTTCAAAACCCAATCCAAGAGTGGATTTCTGACTTTGAAGTTGTAAAGGAAGTCACATTCCTTTATCATAATTCAAGTCTTCCGCCTTTTGAAAGTCATAGCCCATCTTTTTTATGAGATAGACTGATTAATGACTATACAAATGAGTAGGTAGTGGACTTTCAATGAGTGATTTAACAGAGGAAGAAGAAGCAGAGATCTCTGTAACCACAGAAAAAGAAGAAGGCATAGAGACTTCCGTAGAAAGAGGAATAGAAATCTCTGTAGCCATAGGAGAAGGTAAAATACTCGGGATAGAAGGAAAGATCCCTGTAGGAGCTTTCTCATAAGCAGCAAAGACTTGTTGTGCCAAGTATAAGGGGACACTATTCATCGTTAAACATTGCCGATGAGTAAGCTTGAGTTTGGTAGGAGGAGCCAAACTTGGAGGGCATATATTCAAACCCCTTAGTCTATTCTCTAAAGGAATGACACCCCATAAATGATCCAAATCATCATGGTCTGGGGTAAAAACATGAGAAATCATGTTACAGGTTTTGACTTTTTTACCTTTCTTGGATTTCGAAGTTTTACCTTCATCCTCCATTTCAGGCACTAAATCAGGGTGTACCAACATGATTTCACCATTTTTTAGTATAAGAGGCAAAAGTTCTTTATTTTGCTCTCTGGCAGGCGGGATATTCACGATCTTCATCGTCACCTTTGGAATTGGGACAATTCCATCTGGGACTTGCTGTGAAGAAAAACCTCCAAATTAAAGAGAAATCATATTGGTTGTGACCGTATGCTCATCGTTGGTTAAAACGATGGCATTGGCATTTATCAGCTCCTAGATTTTTTTCTTCAAGACATAGCAAGCCTTGGTAGGATGATCGATGTATCTGTGATAGATATAATACTTGGGATTGTCGGTCAGATTTACCTCATTAGGCCTTTTCGGCTCTGGAATCTGGAGTTTGCCACACTTTACCAGACATTGGAATATCCCTGGGATATCACTGTCATCAAAAGAGTATTTTTCTTTCAGCTTGGAAGACTCCTGATTATTCGGCATCGTCTTGGGTTTTGAAAGGTTAACCACTAAGGTTTTCTTCCCTTTCCCATTACGATTGCCAGAATTATTACCTGAGGAGTTTTTCTTCCCTTTGTCTTCGGAAGCAAAGATCATCCCATGTTCACGAGCCAACCTACCATTAGTCTCGGCAGAAACTGCTGCTATGATAAACGAGGCCCAATCTGTGAATTGGGAGCCCATGAAGACATCAATAGATGGTCGAAGATTCATTTTGCATGTATTAATTAGTGCTGAATCTGGCATGCCTGGAGGCATTTTCAAAGTAGCCTGTCGGAAGCATTCTATAAACATCCGAGTATCTTCTTTCTCTTTTTGCTTGATTTCTATTAGGGAGGACATATTCATGTCCATTCCTCCTTCATAGAATCGGGAGAAAAATATTGCTTTAAATTCGTCAAAAGACGAAATGCAATTGTCGGGTAGACTACGATACCAATCGTAAGTTGAACCCGTCAAACACTCGATAAAAACTCGGGTAAGAAGAGCATCATTCTTTTGCAAATGTACAGTCATAATATCAGAGTAATTGATATATTGACTAGGAGATGCCTTTCCATCAAATAACACCATGGATTGTGGTCTGAACTTTGGAAAAAAGGGCACATTATTCCAATGAGGAGGATAAGGTTGCTTAATCCCTAACCTCTGGAGTTGATCCTTGTGCTTCAAAACATCAAACTGTGCTTTTAGCTCTCGCACTGGTTGAATAGCTTCACTGGTTTGAGGAAGCATATTTGATTGAATTGTTGTCGGATGTACCGTAACCCCCACCGGAGGTGGTACATCTTCTGGAATGAAAGGGTCTGGAGATGCAGAATTTTGATTGATAGCAGGCTCCTGACTAAGATTATTCAAGGGTATATCAACCCCTTGACTATCTTGAGTTTGTGTTGCTACCTATACCGGAGTTATCACTGCTGGCTGAGCGGTTTGCTGAGTCATTATTATTTGATGCATACTTTGCATCATAGCAAGCATGTCCTTTAGCGATTGCTCAACTGCAGAGAGACGTTGTTCCGTATTAGCAGTTGACGTCTCTGGTTCGTCCCCAATGGTATAAGATTCAACCTCCCTTGAACATACAGAGGGATTGGTGTAGAAGTATAAATCAACGCTATCAGTTTCGGACTCTAAAGACTGAGTACCCCCAGCTTCTGAGTCAGAAGTCTGCAACTGTCTTTGACTTCTTAATCGAGTATTCTGATATACTCCTTCGAAATTATCAAGAAGTCGATTGAATTATTGTTGAACAGGAGTCTGGGATGAGTTACGTCTTGGACGTCATCCTCTTTTGGTATGAGATGCCATATTAACTGAGGCATATGACAACTCTTGTTCTTGATCATCAATTGATTGCTGAGGCATATTGTAGCCTAACCAATCAAAAACTGACCGTTTAGAAGTCGAACAACATCACTTGATTACAATATGGTGACTCTTACAATGGTGATCTTCTTTGGGGAGTATCACAGGAGATTTTCTGTCTTTATGCTTTTGTACAAGCAACTCGCGTAAATCAGAAGGAGTAGAGGAAGTAGTCTTCTTTATTATATTTGGAAAAAAGTCGTTTAGTCCCTTGTGTATAAAAAAGATTACTGGCTGCATTAGCAGAACCAAACTAAGCATTTTTACGCGCCTGGAGTTGCGTGCGTAAATCTTAAGATTTTTGTGCACAGAGGACTCCATCGGCATTACACGTAATTTATAGGTTTGGTACCTTGCGTAAAGCAGTGTAAGAAGGTTGTTGGTAGAAAACCAAAGTTTTACCAAGAATAGAATTCATGCTTTTACGCTGTAGGCGTGTAGGTAAATTCATTTTAGATGCAGAGGCATCATTATGAATTTTATCTTCTATATCACCGATAGGAGATTTACCTTTACGCGTAGAGCGCAAAACATGAGTATCTGCCACATCACAGACGGGAGATTTTTCTTTACGCGTGGAGCATAAAGTTTGTGTGTCTACCACGTCATAGACGGAAGACTGATTTTTACGCGTGGGGTGTAAAATTTGATTGTCTACCACGTCGCAGACGGGAGACTGATTTTTACGTGTGAGGCGTAAAATTTGATTGTCTACCACGTCACAGACGGGAGACTGATTTTTACGTATAGGGCGTAAAGTTTGATTTTTACGCACAGAGCGTAAAACCTGATTTTTACGCTCAGAGCGTAAAACTTGATTTTTACGCTCAGAGCGTAAAACTTGATAGTCTGCCATGTCACAGATGGGAGACTGGTTTTTACGCCCAGGGCACATTACTGAAGTAGAGGCTGCCTCGTCATCGACGGAAGTCTCTACCACAGGAGTAGGAAGGATACTTTTGCCTTCAGAGACAACAGGGAGATCCGAGGATGGTTTGGACTTAGGAATCCAAACTTTTTGCGCCTTTCGCAATTTCTGAACATTGGAGCAGCGAGTACTACCCCCAGTTCGGAGCATTTCTTCGTAGGCAGTCTGGTCAAAGTGCACAACCAGAGTCTTCTTTGTCGATCTGATCGACACATCATCATATTGAGCAATTGCCTTCTCGTCAGAGGAGAAGGTCGTCCCCAACAGAGTCGCCATTTTGTTTCACTTAACAAAATGCCTAAAAATTGACTTTAAAAGAAAACTAGAAAAAGTACATAAAGTACAATTATTCTGGAAAGTATTGCTATGGAAGTCTGATCTGAGAGCGGTCACTTTGTTCCGTGGACTATATGATGATGATGAAGAAAACTACTTGAAGAAGACGAACAATTGGAAGAACTAAGTCACCGAAAAGGTATCGAACAACGGCACTGATGGCACAGTCGAATGCTTTCTTGCTTTTCTTTACCCTGTTCTTGAGAAAAAGTAGAAAAATGCTTCTGGGAATATCACTCTGAAAATATGAGTTTTCTCAGAATCTCCTCTCCTGTCTCTATTGATCTCTTGATGTTGTCTGTGTTAAAAATAAGTCCATTTATAGACTTAACCCTTTGTGCATAAAAAGCAACAAAAATGGGTCTCTATGCGAGTAACTGTCACCCACGATGTAAATCATCATGTGTCCCACTTCTTCAACAAAATGGGGAAAGCACGTACACACGTTCCTCGATAAGTGTGGCATGAAAGCCACGTAAGCAAACCACGTTCCCATGTAGTCAAGAAAGCTCGGGCGTAAAAATGACCTAAAACATACTCCCTGCAAAAAGTAGCAAAATGGCGTAAAAATAGTCCAAAATAAGCTTCCAGCGTAAAGTGGCTAAAAATAGCCTTGAGCGTAAAGTTAGCTCAAATAAACTTTACGCACACAATAGCTTTGAGCTTAGAAGCTCGAAATAGCTATCGTGCGTAAAAGAAGCTGTTTTCCGGGCGTAAGTTAGCCTATCTGCACACTAAACGACAAGCTTTGGGCTCGGTAAAAAGATTTCCTCGGCTTCTGTGCAATCCTGCTGTCAGAAAATCATTCTATCAGATCAATTCACTCGCATTAAATACGGCATGACAGTCTATCCCCAGCGTAAAAGTGGAGAATAATGCTTGCGTAAAAAGCTTCTCGCTTAGAGAGCAACATGCGTAGTGAGTAGCCTGCGTAGAGTCTGAATTTGACTCAGTTTGAATTACGTAAAGTTCTCAACTTCTTTGACTTGATCTTTGAAGTACTTTTTACGCTCCTACACCATCAGACAGGCTACGATACCAGTCGTATGCTGTGCCAGCTAAACAACCGACGAACACTCTGGTAAGGAGAGCATTATTTGGCTGTAATTGATCAGTCATCACTTCAAAATGATTGATGTACTGACTTGGAGAAGTGCTGCCATCAAACAGCATAATGGTTGGAAGTTTGTATTTAGGGGGAAATGTAACTTTCTTCCACTCTGTAGGATATGGTTACTTTATACCCAGTCTTTGTAGGCCATCTTTCTGTTTGAAGGCCTCAAACTGAGTACGTAAGAGTTTTACAGCCTCGTTAGCATCCCCTGATGTTTGGGAATTGGTAGGCTGGTTAGAAGTGTTAGGAGGAAGAACATCGTGGTAATTACTACCCCCTGCACCAGACTGACTGGGATCAGCTTGAATTGGCACTGAAGCGACCTGAGGAGTTGGTACCCCCAGATTAGCAGGTACGAAAGATGTTATAAGCTCTAGATTTGTAGCTAGGTTTACAATCGGTGGTACTGTATGTTGAGCCACAATTATAGTATGCATGCTTGCGACCATCTCTGCCATGGTCTTCAATTTGTCCTCCAATGCAACAAACTGTTGCTCTTGACTGGTTGAAGTAGATGCATCTTGATCTTCCGTAACAGTATATGCCGTCACTTCTCTTGCTGCTATTGATGAGATAGTTCGTTCAGAACTTTCACTATCTGCATTAAACTCTAAGAAAGAGTCTACTCCTACATGAGCGATGGGAAGATCTTCTTGATTAAAGAGACCTTGGTTCAAATGTCGATTCCTCGATCTAGTATATTGAAAGACACCTTCATTGGATGCATGGATCCGATCTAAGTATTGTTGACTAGGATTACGGGATGCATTACGTCTTGGACGTTTCCCACCCCCAGTACCTTGAGAATTCATGTTGACAGAAGAATATAATAGCTCATCTTCGTCTTCTATTATATGTTCAGGAGTTGAAGCATAGTTCAGACGATCAAAGACAGATCGTCGAGCCGATTGGCAACAACAGCTGATGACGACTTCATGAAGGTAGTGGCGATTTGAAGCGTAATTTGGAGGCGAGGGAGACATCCCTGTAATTTCTCGTCTTTGTGTAAGACGTTGCCGCAAATTAGTTACAACTACAGGACGAGAAGAAGTCGGAAGAACATATTCCTTAATGATGTTAGGAACATGTCTCCTATTCTTCAAATGTTTAGTTCCCTGAGTGTACAAAGATGTACTCAACTCATTAGCATAGGTGGTTGGGTCTTTTTTCTCAAACTTTGGCTTTTGGTACAGATTGGCCTTTGGCATAGGGTTCTTACATTTCGCCAAAGTTGAGACTGGTTGACGCCTATTGAGATAAGCGCGTAAATCTGAAAATTCTGCTCCAGGTGTCTCTGTTGGAAATACCCTCAATTTTTCTTGCTTGGATCTTGAAACTTGCAAGGTAGGAAGGTCTTGACCAAACTCCATAGGGGTAGGTAAGATACCTCTTTGGTCAGTATTCTTTCCAATATTAGAGATCCGAGGACCTCTGTTTAAAGGAATATAATCTGACAGATCTTTCTCTTAGTCATAGACTAGGGAAGTTTGAGAAAAGACCAAATGGTGCTTTCCTTTATTTTGTGAAGGGTCAGCTAAGAAGCCTTTCCCTTTGTTCTGTCGAGTGTTAGCACTAGAACATTGATTCTCCAAGTTCAAAACTTGAGTATTAGAAGAGGGAATAGCCAAAAGACTAGTTCCCTTGAGTTACGCCAGAATAGCAGACTGCGTCTGAAGTGCTGATTGCTTGGGTTGCGCCATAGTCCTACTGGCTACTGATGGCGCCTTAGCAGCAACATGGGTAGTGGACTGCGCCACGGGCAGTAGGAAGAGTGGATTATACCCTGGCAGAAGAAGCATGATGTGCCGGAATCACTGAGGCCGATTGCGCCTTGGCCACTGAGCACTCAAGTTGCGCCTGGCAACAGCAACTGCAGGAGATTTTGGAATCCATACAGTCCTGTTTCTAGCGATAGCCACAGTGCGCTTGTTGCTCTTGATATTGAAGATATTCTCGTAGACTGTCTGGTTGACTTGAACAACCAGAGTCTTCTGCGTCTTGCCGACCGACGCAGTATCACATTGAGTTGTCACCTTCTCGTCGGAGGAGAAAGTCGTCCCCAGTAGTGTCGCCATTTTGTTTGCAAAAAACAAAAAGTTTATTCCAAACTTGAAAAAAAGAATTAGTACAAAGTACAATGAATTCTGGAGAAGTACAACTGTAGGAATCTGATCAGAATATGATCATTTTATCCCTTGGACTATGTGAACATGAAGACTGTAGCCTCTGGAGAATGCAGCAGCAATTTTACAAGAGTTCTTGATCTCTGTGCATATGTATCTGATCATTTAATAATGATTGGAAACTCTATTTATAGAGTTCAAGAAATAACAGTTTTAGCAGTTATTCTGATGTGCGCGAGTCTGGATTGTACTAAATTGGGTTGTGCCAACCTCCTGTTGTGCCAACTTTCATTCAGTTGTTAAGTCGTCTACTAATGGTATTTAGACACGTGGCATCATGTGATTGAGATGCGCATGGTCGTGTACAGGATAGTAGACACGTCTTGAGAGATTAGTGGCATGTACGCCACGTCATCCTGCTTTAGAATGTATGTTGTCTCAACTTCATCAGGTTGCGCGAGCTTCGGTCAACTGCGCCTGATTGAGCTGCGCCTAGACACGTGGCAGCTTTTGAGCAGAAGTCATTCAGATTGTGCCTAGGCATAACTAAAGATTTTGTCTGGATTGCGCCTAGGCACAACTTATGAATTGTGCAGGATAGCTGTCTACCAACTCCCCTTGAGCGACACAATTCACGGGATTCGAAAAGATTTTTCTCGTTCACTGTGGTGTCAGCCGTCAGTGCTGTCCGGGTAATGATGGCCATTAAGTGTCAGACGCCACGTAGATTTTAGCACAACAAGACTGGACGCAGTCTGATATTAGGCGTAACCTGATTAGTGGCGAAGCTTGTTCTCTGAGCTTCATATTAGTGGCACAACCTGATCTTTGGGGCACAACTTGATCACTGATTAGTATGTTCAGGGCGCAACTTGATTTTTAGGCCCTACAACAATTACAATTAATTAAAATACAATAAAATCCAGGAGAGGGCAAGATCCATCGATGAGTAAGGGGTACTTGCCAAGAGGGCTCGGCCAGGTAAGCAAGTCTTCGGCGATCGAGATCAGGCTAGCACGTCCATCGAGGTCCGTGAAACACATAATAAGTAATCATTGGATAAATAATAAATAATAAAATAATCACAAGAGATGGCAGGAGGCTATACCGTGTAGATCCCGCAAGTAGTGTAGAAGCTGATACGAAAATCGAGGCACACAGATGATACGGACACACAAACTGAGACGTACACGTAAATCAAGACACGCACAAAATGGAGATAACACAAATATCGAGACGATTAGAGACATAGAGACGTACACGTAAATCAAAATGCACACGTAAATCGATATAGTCACGCAAACCAAGATGTGCAAATAATCGAGAGATCATGAATATCGGAAAGGTGGCAGACAAACCAACGCATCACGCAAATTGGTGCATGCATGCAAATCGGTGTTGCACGGATCACTAGGTGGGCACAAAAGCTGAGGCAAAAATTGAGACAACACGTAAATCAAGATGGTACGGTACCTAAGGCAGCACGGGGCTCGAGGTATCCCGCTGCCTAAGACAGCACATCGGTCGAGGTGGCATGGGAATCGAGACAACACGCAAATCAAGGTGCACCCAGAGCATAGAGAACAGGAAGACACACAAGTCAAAGGTGCGATGCTCGAGGCAGCACATTGTACGAGGCAGTATACTATTTGAGGGGGTACGCGACCCGAGGACAGCATGATACCCAAAGCTGTACACTGCTCGAGCAACGTAGGGCCCAAGGGTGACCCACCACTCGAGGATGGTACGGCCAGCAAGGCACGGCGATCGAAGGGAAGAGAGGACGGCGGAGGTGCTCACCGGGGCCCGGCCGGGTCGGGTCGAGCTCGCGGCTGCAGAGAACGAATGGCAGCAGCGACTACCGCACCCGACGGAGCTAGCAGAGGGAGTCGACGATGATGGTGGCGACGATGTGGCTGAAGTAGGGGTGGAGGCAGCCATGGTGGTGGTAGTTGCCGGAGGAGGTCGAAGAAGACAGGGAGATGATGGAGATGGTGGAAGATGGTGGCGACGCTCGTGGGTGATGGTGGCAGAGGCGGCCGTCGTCGGTCGAGGGGCTGGAGAAGAGGTCAGGAGGAGGAGACAGAGAGAGATTGTGAGAGAGGGAGAGTGAGGGCCGAAAGATGGAGAGAGGGAGAGGAGTGAAAGAGTGAGCTTGGGAAAGAGAGGGAAGAGGGCTGGCTTCCAGAGAGGGGAGAGTGAGTACGGGGGAGAAGAGTGAGCTGAGAGAGGGATTTGAGAGAGTTAGGGTTAGGAAAAGAGGGGGGTGTCGGCTGAATAAGAAAAGGAAAAAGTGTATGGGTTAGGGTTAGGGCTTGGGGTAGTTATATAGGAATAAATAATATAAATAGATATGTAAATAAGACAAGGATAAACACCAATAATAAATAACGAAATAATACCAACTATGAAAATA
>JANAVB010010791.1:19635401-19717443 GCA_029216955.1 Iris pallida | reverse complement strand
TTATAAGCGGAGAAAACTGATCCAGAATACCGACAAAAACCTGTTTTAGAAATCAATAAAACCATCCGATACGACGTCCGTCCCGCCAAACCGACGTGGTCGTGCACCGTAAGCATCGAAAGGTGCGTAACGGCTTCGTGGTCGTGTGGTCTTTGACGGAATTCAAATTGGTCGCGTGTGCACGACGAATTTGATGCGTATCCATCGAAATTCACCGTATCGGCCCCTGTGCAAGTTTCTCAATTACTTTGTGCACGCTCGTCAGATCGAGACAAAACTTATGCCAATAGGACCGTATCGTTTTTCTGGTCCCGTATTCCAAGTTTGGTCCGATTCTGAGATCGTTGATAAAATCGTCGTTTTGCGGGCCCCACGATCCGACTCGACGGACGATTTTGTGCACGTCCTGTCGGAATCCAACTTTGGACATACGGTTGGGTTTGTATCAGAAAACCAGATCTGTAGACATGTAGTTTGACAACTTTAGAGACCATTGACTCTGGCATGCTTTTCGGTGCAAAGCGGGTCCAACGGCGGACATCGTTTTTTCCCCGAAATTACCGTTTTGCCCCTGTGTCCAGAATTAGACTTAAGGACAGGCAATCCTAGCTAATTTGACTATTATGAGAACATTGGTAATGTTTATTTCAGCTTTCGGAGACAGTTGTGATGACTTGGATTTTATGACTTGTTGATTGGCGATACATTGTTGGTTCTCCGTGCAACCTCCAGACAAGTATACCTTGCCTTCCTCTACAGCTTACTTACATGCATATTTTTATTAGTATACAGTTTTACTAGTTAGTTATTACTTGTGATTTGTATATCGTACATGCTAGTATAGCTATAGTCCTTGTACATGGTTAGCCTTGTTAGTTCAGACTGGATTGGTTCTCTCGTGTATCGTGATTGGGTCGTGTCGTATCTTCACCTGTGTCTTGACTGAATCGTGTCTGCAAGTATATGTGAGTGAACTTCTATTCCTTGTTTTTCCCACAACCTGCGAGTCCACACACGGGGCGAGGGTTGCCTTTGCACCTGCGAGTCCACATACGGGGCGAGGGTGATTTGTCTTGAAACAACCTACGAGTCCACAATCGGGGCGAGGGTTGTCCTTTGCACCTGCGAGTCCACAATCGAGGCGAGGATGACTTGTCTTGAAACTGACCTGCGAGTCCACAATCGGGGCGAGAGTTGGTATCCATTGATCTACCAGCAGTTTATTTATGCATACTTGATCCTATATCCGAGTTCATAGTTACCTGTCAGTAGCCACTTGTCAGTCTCTTGTCTAGTTCATGTTTACACCCTGTATATAATATTGTATGATTAAACTGTTAGATAGGCATATTTTATGTATCTTCTAGTCCTCTGAGGACCTGATGATCTCTTCAGGTTTAGCGATTGCATGGAGTTAGTTAGTAGAACGGGATGGTGGAGGATTACGATCTATGATACAGGTATTTGCTAGTGATATTTCTTTATTATCCTTTCGTGCTTTATATTCAGTACCATGATATACTCTGCTTATTTATAGACTCATATCATTCTTGGAGTCTAATCGAACAATATGCTAATGGGCTGCAGACCATGACCCATACTTGTTCATTCTTGTTTATATGATTCATGTGGATTGAGATATAGTTTAGATTAGATATGATACCATGACCTTGACAGCTTATACGTACTCGAGTCAGGCTGGAGTCCGCTAGATACGTAGCTGGCTTGCTCTCGAGCTTGCGTCCGAAAAGCGGGTGCGGGTCGTGACAAGTTATTGTGGTGGCCCATGCAGGTCAGAGCATATCGTATCAGTTACGTAATTGTACTAATACGAGCCTGCACATCTGACTAAACCTTAGAAATCTCAATCCACTCTGCCTTGAAAATTCTCCTAGAAATTCTATACGTCCTTGAAAACTCCATATTTGCTCTCGATTATACTTTCTTGTTTTCCGTACCATTGATTCTCGTCCCTTCCTATTTCGGAGTGACGAACAGTCGTGCTGTCTAGAAATCATTAGAAATCCTTAATGTCACGACCCGGTCCCAATTTCTTGGGTCGAATCGGATCATGCCCAGCCTGCACCGTTGTTGAGACGGCGGCAGTAAGCTGTTCAGTAGCAGGTATTCACAACAACACAATTACATTTGTCACAACTGTTCTATTCGAAAATAAAACTTTATTAAACTTTTACAATGAAATAAAAGATACAACTTAAACTAAATTTTTTTTACATACATCATGAATAAAAGAAAACTCTAGGCAAATAGCTCAGCAATCTCGAATTCCTCGTCTTGGGATCGCGTAACAAAGCCTCATCAGTGATACCTAAAATGTTGGGTCTCCAGTCAGGAGGGAGCAAAGTACAATTACGAATATGCAATAATTCAAATAATAATTTGAAATTTGCAATGTTAAACAATTTGAAATACTTTAACAATATTTCCAACAATTCTACAATCGAAAATAATGTGATTTGAGTAGGCAACGAACTATGACCGGCTTGGGATGATTCAATTATATCTTAATGATACGGTCCGGCCTATCCTCGTGTATAGGAGGAATCAGCTCGCACAATCAATGCAATATGGGGGTATTGGTCATAGACGCTACACTACTGCCCCAATATCCCGAGTCAATCAGATTCAATCAATGAGTCAATATTCGAACTCTAGTAAAGAGTTCCACAATCAATACTCTAGGAGAGAGTTCCGTGCAGCAATGTGGTTTAAAATTGCAATAAAACAATTACTAGATAATTACCAAATAGACATAACTGTACTTGCCTTTGTATTAGAATGACTGGAAAGACGAGTCGGTACCGAGGAGGAACGTCAGTTGTAACTTCGAGTTCCTACAGTTGAGAACTCGACTTAGATCCTTTGTATAACCAGGCTAAGTGTGCTAGTTGCAATCTCTAGTAGTAAGTCCTAGTCAGGTTTTAAGTTGTATTAATTTACAGCTAACGATTACGTCGCAACTACGTGCGTTGATTA
Source organism: Iris pallida (assembly GCA_029216955.1). Taxonomy (NCBI): domain Eukaryota; kingdom Viridiplantae; phylum Streptophyta; class Magnoliopsida; order Asparagales; family Iridaceae; genus Iris; species Iris pallida. The sequence continues at coordinate 19,714,446 of JANAVB010010791.1, read as the reverse complement.
AACCGGTTAATTTGATTATTTGGAAAATAATACAAGAACCAATTATCTTTGGAAGACTTTGTGCTTTTTGTACTATAGCTATAAAAATATAGTTTCTTATAGTAGTAAATCATGAACTAGTTATCCTACTAATATTTATCCATTTATTTAATTCCTAATTAATTATAAATGATTACGTTCTAACTACGATTTATACGTCCAAATCTAAAACCACCCAAAATCAACATCAACCAAGAAAAGAAAATAAAACCTACGCTAAACAATACATGGGCACAGCTAATCATTCTAGAGTTATGGGCTTATGCCCTGTACAATTCTTTTACATAAAATAAGAGAAAATGATTTAGTTATTAAATAAAATGCAGTAAATAAATAACTATAATAATAGCTTAAACATTAAATAAAATAATTTAAAATAAAAGTTGGAGTCTCAGACTCGGTCCATCATCAAATCTAGCTAATACCTCAATGCCCGGTCGGACCGGTGCGTTTGCATTTCGCTAGGGCTCACAGACTGGTACGGTCGTCGCCCGAAAATCAGTTTTAAATTCATTTTCCGAAAACCGATTTGAAATAAAAATAAATAAAGTTTTGTAAAAATTTAGGCAGCATTTCCTCTATTTCGGAACAACCCAAAACTGGAAAATGCGCCACAAAACCTGCAATTGTTCCAACCAAATAATAATCCCGAAAATATAACCACCGAATTAACTTCCAACCACAGAATCTTCCCGAAATACCCGAGAAATCCAAAATCAACCAACAACATACAAAACCCAGCAGACAAAATCACTGAATATGCTAACGCAGCTAACCGAATCTACTACGTAGCTAACCGAATTTCCGAAGGGAAACCAGGGACCGATATCATCATAGACTCTACGGGAAGGACGAACTACTGTGATTAACAGGGATTACCAAATTTCCGTAGGCGGGGAGCCGCAGGAAAAACTTGGGGAGAGCCAAAACAACGTTCGGACAACGCTGGATCGGGTGCACGGGATCGCGGATCTGGACAGCAGGGTAAACTCCGCAAATCTGGACAGCGGGGTCGCCGCGAAGCGCTGGACCCGCGGAAGAGGGACGACGACGGGGTCAATCACGCGCGGTCGGGGTGCTGCCGGAGTTGGCGGCGCACGGAGGAGGGGACAGCGCTGCGGTCGCGCTGTAGGAGGAGGCGGCGGCCTCGGGGACAGAAGGGGCACGGCGGCGGGAGCTTCGCCGGAAGGCGGAACAGCACGGGGAAAGATTCGCGCGCGCTGGAAAGGGGAGACGCCGGCGGGGAGGAAGGCTGCGCGCGGGGCGCGGCCTCGGAGTTGCGGGGGCTGGGGCGCGAGGGGCATCGGCGGACGCGCTGGCGGGAGGAGCAGCCGCGGTCGACGGACGCGGGCGTGGGCTCCGGCGTCGGCCGGACTGAAGGGGACACAGGTTGGCGCGAACCCGCGGGGGAGCGGCTCTCCGGTGGTCGGCCAAGCTAGGGCTCGAAGAAGAGGGGTTTTGGGTTGGAGAGTTGGTGAGGGTTCTGTGGAAAGGTTAGGTGGGAAAGAAGTTTTGTGTTCTGAGAATGAGAGGAGTTTGAGTAGAGATTGAGTTGGGGAGATGAATTAGAGAGGAGAGAGGTTGAGAGTATTGTTGAGAAGAGAGTGGAGTGATGTCTTCTGTGAACGTGAAGAAATGGAAAGAGTGGGGAATTAATAAGGAGTGGTGGGTTTGCTGAGAACCTGTTCTCTGTGAGTGAGAGTGGAGAATAATTTTTTGCTCTGTGAAAGGAAATGAGAAAGGAGTTAAAGAAGAGGAAGGAGGAGGAAGCTCTCCAGTACGTGGGTGGTAAAGAGGAAAGTGGGGAGAGAATTAAGAAGGAGTTGAGAATGTGATACGAGGGGTTGGTGCTAGTGGAGCAGTTACTCTCTATGAAAGAGTAAGAGAAGAGTGGGTGTCGTGCAAATAATAAAGGGGAAAAGTGGAAGTTATAAGAAAAAAGGAGGGAAAGAGTCTACCGGTTGGAGAAGAATGGGGAAGTGGGGTATACATGAGTTGCTGGTCCTACGGGACCAGCCATAAAATATATATATATTTTTTTTAATAGTTAAACCAAGCCAAATCAGATTTTTAAGAAAGAGAGGAAAAGGATTGGGTTTGGCTCAGACCTGGGTCTGGGTTCGGACTCGGGTCTGGGTCTAAAATCCAAAAATCCATGTTATTTATTTATTTTCAAAATCATTTGCACTCCAAAATTAATAATAATAATAATAATTTTAAAAATACTAATAATAACACTAAAATACTATTTAATAATAAATTATGAGAATATGGGTTTCACAATCTTCCCTCCTTAAGAAATTTCGTCCTCGAAATTTAAAGAGTAGGGTAGGAGAATCAAACAGCTACGGGTACTACGCCCGTAACTCAGGTTCAACTATAAGAATTTTCAAGGCAGTCGTGGATGAGACGGTTTAGGGACAAATTTCATTTATGATATCATCCATGCAGAAAAATACAAAAGCGAACCAAAGTACACGAGGTTGATCAGACCATCATGCACCGGTCCTGATTAGACAATATATTAGTGGGTGCACCCAATAAAATACTGTCATGATCAAGCTTGATAAAGAGATAGCTTGCAAAACTAGGCTAATTTAGCAGCATCAGTCAAGTTTAGAACGAAAAGATAAGAAGTAGGAGTTTAAATGATGGCTCAAATTCTGATTTTCTTCTCATCTCTGACTAGGCTTGCAACTGGTTTCTCTGGCATTGAAAGGTTGAGTCCAAACTTGAGCTCTGAATTATCCAAAATATGACTCGGATCCGAAGTGTAGCATCTGAGCTGTGACGTAGAAGACGTTGCACACTCTCAAGATTAGCTGGTAGAGCTAACTGGTACACTACTTCCAACTCGTCTTAAACTTCAAATGGCCTGATGTACCTGGCCTCAATTTCCAGCTCCGTCAAAACTGATTGTTCCTCTGGTAGGAGAAACTTCACCAAATGTAATTTGGTCTTCCCAAGACCTACCAAAATCCAAGACGCAAAATCTCAATACATCTTCAAGCGTCTGAATTGACCTCTCTGATTGCTCGTCCCGCAGTACTTCATGAATCCGATAGATGTGCTTCTCGTACAATGCTGCCCACTACTTAGTGGATAAACCAACTTTGAAAGTGTGCTGACTTAGTCAGTCGGTTTACTATAATCCAATTGGTGCCCTTCCCTCCTTGGGAACAAGGCAATTCTTACTCAAAGTTCATTGTTATATGCTTCTACTTCCACTCCGAATTGTCCAGCGGCTGCAACAAACTTGTTGTTCTCTTGCTAAATTTCTCATGTTGACAAATTCACATCTAATCCTATACCTGGAATTGTCCTTCTTTATTCCATAGCACCAATCAATTGAGGTATATTCCGATACATCTTATTATCTCCTGAATATATGGAATACTGTGACTGGTGCATTTCTTTCATCAACTCGTTCCTCCGTTTGTCAGCTAATACGTAAAGTCTCGTACCATTCTTCAGAGTTCCACTGCTGATCAATTTAGAAACCCTCAAGTGTTCCTGCCAACACTTGATCTCTAAGCCTGCAAAGTGCCTCATTTTGAAACTACGTCCTCTTGATTTTGTCCATCAGCCTCGAACTTCATCAATACTGAATCAGCATCCAGCTATGTCCTTCTATCTCCAGGTAGTATAACCTCCAGTCCAAGCTTCTCGGCGTCCTCTAGCAGGTGCTGGTCCTTGGTTAAGAACATCGCCACTGGATATCGACTAAGTGTATCAACGATCACATTAGCCTTACCCGGGTGGTATAGCGGGTCGATGTTGAAATTCTTCATCAGCTTCAGCCATCTTCTTTGTCTAACATTCAGCTCTTTCTGAGTGAAGACATATTTCAGACTTTTGTAGTCCGTATATATTTTTACTCCCTTTCCATAAAAATCATGCTTCCATAGCTTCAAAGTAAAGATAATTGCAGCAAATTCCAAATTAGGTGTGGGATAATTCTTCTCATGAGTCTGCAGTTGCCTAGATGTGTAAGCAATTACTTTCCCATGTTGTTGAAGAACGCAGCCCAGTCCTTTTCCAGAGGTATTACTGTAAATTGAAAACCCACCGGTTCCCGCGGGTAGCGCAAGGATTGGTGTAGTGGTAAGTCTCTTCTTCAGTCTTCAAGTATATCAGAATGTTATCTATGGAGAAGATAAACTAATTCAAATACTCATGAAAATCTCTGTTCATGAGATTCATGAACACAGCAGGAGCATTTGTCAGTCTAACGTCCTGACCAAAGAAAACTACCCATACTTGGTGTTTGAACGCCGTCTTGGAAATGTCCTCTTTCCTGACTTTGATTTGATGGAAGTCAAATCTTAAGTCAAACTTCGAAACACCCTAACTCCACACAACCAGATCAAACAGATCCTCGATCCAGACAGAAAGTACTTGTTCTTTAGTGTCTGGTAATCGATGCACATCCGTTGTTCCATCCTTCTGGGCACAAACAAGATAGGTACTCCCTAAAGTGAAGTTCCACTCTGAATAAATCCTAGAGCCTTCATTGATCTGGTCCTTCATCTTCTTGGCCAACTTCGGGTTGACTCTGTAACATCCTTTAGAAATAGGGAAAGAGCCAGGGACTAGGTCAGGGGTGAATCCTATGTCTAGATCTGGGATAATCCGGGAAACTATCAGGGAAAACATCTGCCATAAGGGTGTAACTAAAATTTCTATTCATGGGGAGAATTACAGCAAAAACTCTTATGATTGATCTAAGGACATCCTGTTACAACTTCCAAAAAGATGATACTATTCTGCGGTTCTAGGTACTATTCTTCATGGTTCTGCATGAGCAGTCTCCAACTGCTTCCCTTTCTAAGAACCTCGAGTATACATCATGCCTTATTGTAAAGGGTAGGGTCTGCTGGATAGAAAGAGGGTCCCTAGGTTGTGGCCTAACAGGTGTTGCTGGGATATGAGCTCTGGTTTGATGGAAAGATAAGGGGCAGTCCTTTACCCGATGTTCAGCAGATCCACATACCAAACATTTCTCCAATCTCTTGCGACAAATATTGGTTTGGTGACCAAGCATTTTACAGTAGCCACAAACCAATAGTTTCTTACGATATAACTGCCGGATAGGGCTCAAAATGTCTTCTAGATTTCAGGGGTACCCCTCCTAGGGTGAGGTTCCGCTCCAACTTGGTTTAAGATAGCTAAGGCTACATCATTGACGTTCTTCATGTCTTCTCTCGTGATATTCTTCTGTTCCTGCTGGGCTTTATCTTGAGCTTTCTGGAACTCCAGGATTACTTGAAATAGGGCAACCATTTGGAAGATGATTGCTGGTACTGGTGGAGAAACAAAAATAAATACTCCACCAAGGAAAAGCAACTTGGTTTGAGATGAGGTAGGAATCGTCAGTGTAGGGAAAACTTCACTGGATGCACTATGGGGTATGATCCGGAGATGACACCTCATCGCCAGCAGGATTTGGTCTTGTCAATGGTCATTCTCTGGAAGGTTTAGGATGCATACATAAGCAAGGTATCCTACCAGTCTATAATCAATCGAAAATATTTATTTATATATAATTCGGACCTATGTTGTGACAAATCAATGTTCTAGTGTTCTAATTGTTTCTAGGTATGTTTTTCCTAAGTTGTTGTTCTGACCTGTATGGGCCACCACTGAAAACATGTCACGACCCGGTCCCAATTTCTTGGGTCGAATCGGATCATGCCCAGCCTGCACCGTTGTTGAGACGGCGGCAGTAAGCTGTTCATTAGCAGGTATTCACAACAACACAATTACATTTGTCACAACTGTTCTATTCGGAAATAAAACTTTATTAAACTTTTACAATGAAATAAAAGATACAACTTAAACTATTTTTTTTTGCATACATCATGAATAAAAGAAAACTCTAGGCAAACAGCTCAGCAATCTCGAATTCCTCGTCTTGGGATCGCGTAACAAAGCCTCATCAGTGATACCTAAAATGTTGGGTCTCCAGCCAGGAGGGAGCAAAGTACAATTACGAATATCCAATAATTCAAATAATAATTTGAAATTTGCAATGTTAAACAATTTGAAATACTTTAACAATATTTTCCAACAATTCTACAATCGAAAACAATGTGATTTGAGTAGGCAACGAACTATGACCGGCTTGGGATGATTCAATTATATCTTAATGATACGGTCCGGCCTATCCTCGTGTATAGGAGGAATCAGCTCGCATAATCAATGCAATATGGGGGTATTGGTCATAGACGCTACACTACTCCCCCAATATCCCGAGTCAATCAGATTCAATCAATGAGTCAATATTCGAACTCTAGTAAAGAGTTCCACAATCAATACTCTAGGAGAGAGTTCCGTGCAGCAATGTGGTTTAAAATTGCAATAAAAAAATTACTAGATAAATTACCAAATAGACATAACTGTACTTGCCTTTGTATTAGAATGACTGGAAAGACGAGTCGGTACCGAGGAGGAACGTCAGTTGTAACTTCGAGTTCCTACAGTTGAGAACTCGACTTAGATCCTTTGTATAACCAGGCTAAGTGTGCTAGTTGCAATCTCTAGTAGTAAGTCCTAGTCAGGTTTTAAGTTGTATTAATTTACAGCTAACGATTACGTCGCAACTACGTGCGTTGATTAAACCGGTTAATTTGATTATTTGGAAAATAATGCAAGAACCAATTATCTTTGGAAGACTTTGTGCTTTTTGTACTATAGCTATAAAAATATAGTTTCTTATAGTGGTAAATCATGAACTAGTTATCCTACTAATATTTATCCATTTATTTAATTCCTAATTAATTATAAAATGATTACGTTCTAACTACGATTTATACGTCCAAATCTAAAACCACCAAAAATCAACATCAACCCAGAAAAGAAAATAAAACCTACGCTAAACAATACATGGGCACAGCTAATCATCCTAGAGTTATGGGCTTATGCCATGTACAATTCTTTTACATAAAATAAGAGAAAATGATTTAGTTATTAAATAAAATGCAGTAAATAAATAACTATAATAAATAGCTTAAACATTAAATAAAATAATTTAAAATAAAAGTTGGAGTCTCAAACTCGGTCCATCATCAAATCTAGCTAATACCTCAACGCCCGGTCGGACCGGTGCGTTTGCATTTCGCTAGGGCTCACAGACCGGTACGGTCGTCGCCCGAAAATCAGTTTTAAATTCATTTTCCGAAAACCGATTTGAAATCAAAATAAATAAAGTTTTGTAAAAATTTGGGCAGCATTTCCTCTATTTCGGAACAACCCAAAACTGGGAAATGTGCCACAAAACCTGCAATTGTTCCAACCAAATAATAATCCCGAAAATATAACCGCCGAATTAACTTCCAACCACAGAATCTTCCCGAAATACCCGGGAAATCCAAAATCAACCAACAACATACAAAACCCAGCAGACAAAATCACAGAATATGCTAACGCAGCTAACCGAATCTACTACGTAGCTAACCGGATTTCTGAAGGGGAAACCAGGGACCGATATCATCATAGACTCTACGGGAGGGACGAACTACTGTGATTAACAGGGATTACCAAATTTCCGTTGGCGGGGAGCCGCAGGAAAAACTTGGGGAGAGCCGAAACAACGTTCTGACAACGCTGTGCACGGGATCGCAGATCTGGACAGCAGGGTAAACTCCGCGAATCTGGACAGCGGGGTCGCCGCGAAGCGCTGGACCCGCGGAAGAGGGACGACGACGGGTTCGGCCACGCGCGGTCGGGGTGCTGCCGGAGTTGGCGGCGCACGGAGGAGGGGACAGCGCTGGGGTCGTGCTGTAGGAGGAGGCGGCGGCCTCGGGGACAGAAGGGGCGCGGCGGCGGGAGCTTCGCCGGAAGGCGGGACAGCGCGGGGAAAGATTCGCGCACGCTAGAAAGGGGAGACGCCGGCGGGGAGGAAGGCTGCGCGCGGGGCGCGGCCTCGGAGTTGCGGGGGCTGGGGCGCGAGGGGCGCCGGCGGACGCGCTGGCGGGAGGAGCAGCCGCGGTCGACGGACGCGGGCGTGGGCTCCGGCGTCGGCCGGACTGAAGGGGGCACGGGTTGGCGCGAACCCGCGGGGGAGCGGCTCTCCGGTGGTCGGCCGAGCTAGGGCTCGGGGAAGAGGGGTTTTGGGTTGGAGAGTTGGTGAGGGTTCTGTGGAAAGGTTAGGTGGGAAAGAAGTTTTGTGTTCTGAGAATGAGAGGAGTTTGAGTAGAGATTGAGTTGGGGAGATGAATTAGAGGGGAGAGAGGTTGAGAGTATTGTTGAGAAGAGAGTGGAGTGATGTCTTCTGTGAACGTGAAGAAATGGAAAGAGTGGGGAATTAATAAGGAGTGGTGGGTTTGCTGAGAACCTGTTCTCTGTGAGTGAGAGTGGAGAATATTTTTTTTGCTCTGTGAAAGGAAATGAGAAAGGAGTTAAAGAAGAGGAAGGAGGAGGAAGCTCTCCAGTACGTGGGTGGTAAAGAGGAAAGTGGGGAGAGAATTAAGGAGGAGTTGAGAATGTGATACGAGGGGTTGGTGCTAGTGGAGCAGTTACTCTCTGTGAAAGAGTAAGAGAAGAGTGGGTGTCGTGCAAATAATAAAGGGGAAAAGTGGAAGTTATAAGAAGAAAGGAGGGGAAGAGTCTACCGGTTGGAGAAGAATGGGGAAGTGGGGTGTGCATGAGTTGCTGGTCCTACGGGACCAGCCATAAAATATATATATATATTTTTTTAATAGTTAAACCAAGCCAAATCAGATTTTTAAGAAAGAGAGGAAAAGGATTGGGTTTGGCTCAGACCTGGGTCTGGGTTCGGACTCGGGTCTGGGTCTAAAATCCAAAAATCCATGTTATTTATTTATTTTCAAAATCATTTGCACTCCAAAATTAATAATAATAATAATAATTTTAAAAATACTAATAATAACACTAAAATACTATTTAATAATAAATTACGAGAATATGGGTTTCACACTTAAATTATAATATATATTGCTTGATTATTTAATTTTTGTTGCATGATAGCTAATGAGGATTGTAGAGCCATATGCCTAGATATCTGCTGGTAGAATTGTTAGCAACTAGTTAGAAGACCATAAGACTTTAGTGATCGTATTTTGAGGAGTGGTGTGACCAAAGGTGGGTAGAAGTCCTCGAAGTTTCGTAGTTACTAAATGACTAGAGAAGGCCATAGAAATATTTTTGAGAAATTAAAATTGAGGAGATTAAGGTAATAGTCGATTTTGATTTTTAAGGCATAGTTATGAATTAAGAATTTCGAGGACGAAATTATTTTTAAGGTGGGTAGATTTGTAGCTCCCCTCCCAAAAATTTTTGGAAATATTTTTTATTATTTATTTTGATTTAAATGTGACTTTTAGAATTTATAAGTAATTATTTAGTTAATTATTACGATAGATGACTTTAGCGACAGCTAAGTTTTGGAGTACAAGATGACTAGGAATCATGGCACGGATAGTGCAGTTGCGTGCTTTGACTAGTGTATTAGCCGTGCCAAGGGAGACCCAGCCATAAGTGAGTCCTAACTAGGAAAACTAGGCCAAGTTGCGACTTAACCCCCACCGATGAACTATTTATTTATTAATTAAATATATTGATTTTAGATGACCCGATTGTACCAACTTAGCTCAAACTGGACCCGAACTGAATCCAAGCCCAAGTAGGCATGTAGTGGGACCAAGTACGACCTTGTAGACATGTTTAGTAAGTACAAGTATTTTTGTATATATTTTGGAATTGGTAATTATTTTCTTAGAATATTTATCATACGTAAATTATAGGTATTATTAATATTAAATAGCATATTAGAATATTTATACGATTTTTTGGGGCCCAGAAATAGGAGTTTATGATATGCCCATCCAGCAGCAGTTCATGCGGCTTCATCTTCGGAGATGGTTACAGACCCTACGAGCGAGCCTGCTGAGGGGACAGCTACATTTCAGACGGTGCTGTCTCACCCTGTGTTTGTGCCGCCGACGGCTTTTGTTTCGATAATGGCACTGCCTGCTTCTGCTGTAGTACCTAGTCACGTTATGTTTGTAGCTGTTATTCCGGGGCCTTCTATTGCAGCATCTCCGATGACTCCAATGGTTTCGGCTGACAATGCGTATTATGCCAACCTCATTATAGGTACGGTTCGTCGTACCTTGGTGCGTGGTATAGAGGGTGTCTTACGGGACAACCAGTCGCTCAGACGGGCTCGGTCTGTAGTGGTGACCCAACTGGTGGCCTTGCACGACTATCCATGGTATGAGGCACAGACGGACGTGTTAGAGGCTCTCTGGGCTGATTTGGAAGCCACTGTCTCCGACCTTCAAAATCTTGAGCTCAGTCTTTCATCCCGGGCAAATACGGAGTTATATTACATGACTGTCGAACTGTCTCAGTATGAACAAAGGCGTCAAGCTTTGGCCATTAGGCTTGTTGAGATCGAAACCGAGATTGAGGAGGCCCGTGATGCCGAAGAAGTTCATGTCTGCCGACGTGCGACTTTCGAAGATCAGATCCGTCGGCTAGAAGAGGAGTTAGCCTTTGCTGATAGCAAGCTGGAGAAGGTAACAGACTTGCAGAATGCACTTTACCAGCGATCTGAGGCTATGGTTCGGGAGAAGGAGAGCATTGGCGTTTCTCAGGTGGAGCAGGACCTTGCATGCCAAAACTTGTCTCAGCTCGAGAATGAGGCCGTTCGATGTTAGGAGACGGAGCGTCGAGCTAAGGAGTCGATCGAGCCTCAATTAGCTCTTTTGAGAAGTCGGCTGGAAGATTTCCTGCATCAGTCATCACAAGTGTGATGTTACTTTTTCTTCTTGTTTGCCTTTTGCTTTTTTGAGAGGCTCTTTTTGTAGCAAGAAAGAAAAAACCTTTCCATTTTATAAATAAATTTTTTGGTTTGTTTCTTTGCTTGTCTTTCTGTTGTGAACTTTTTTATACAAGAATGAGAGTTCCCTCAGAGGTAGTATGAGGTGAGGGGATGGAGATAACTCCGTTGGGGATAGGGTGTTTTACTCAGAGGTTATATGGACATGATCAACACAGAATTTTTTGCTTGTAGAATTTTTCTTACTCAGAGGTTATATGGACATGGCAAGGATAGACTCTACAGGTGTATAGAATGACTCAGAGGTGATATGGACTTGGACTGTTCTACAGATGGTTATGACAACACTAGGTTATCAAGGAAGAAATGACTACTCAGAGGTAATATGGACATGGTAGGCATAAACTTCTAAGGCGTAGAAAAATAATTCTGAGGTAATATGGACATGAAATATTTTCTAGAGGGTTATGACAACACGAGGTTATCAAGGAAGAAATGACTACTCAGATGTAATATGGACATGGTAGGCATAAACTTTACTATGGTGTTGAAAAAAAACTCAGAGGTAATATGTACGTGGAATGTTTTCTACCGGGTAGATAAGGAAGGGATGAACTCATCAATAGAATTCATGAACACCCACGGGGGATATAGAAATATATGTCGATTTAGGGCTCAGAGATAATACTTCTTCAGGAACTTGCCATTGATTGGCATCATTAGCAAATTACCGTTAGGTTTGGCCAGTCGGTAAGCACGGTTGGAGTAGACCGTTTCTATGACGTACGGTCCTTCCCACTTGGGCTCAAACTTCCCAGCTATTTTGTGAGTCATCACCATCGGTCTCCGAACTGATAAGACGAGGTCGCCCACTTAGAATATTCTTTCCGGACCTTTTTGTTGAAGGCCCCGAAAATCTGAGCTTGATAAAGCTCGATCCGTTGCTGAGCTAGCATATATTTTTTGTCCAACGCCTCTAATTCTTGTAGCCAACGACGGTGATTATCTTCGACAGTCAGCTGGTTGGTGATAGCTACCCGTAAAGAAGGGATCTGGATCTCCAAGGGAAGTACTTCTTCACTTCCATAAGCAAGGAAGAAGGGAGTGTTGCCCGTAGGTGTCCGAATAGTCGTACGGTACGCCCATAAACATTTACCAAGCTTCTCATTCCAGTCATGCTTATTAGAAGAAATGACTTTCTTGAGTAGCTTGACAATAGTCTTGTTGAATGCTTCGGCTAGTCCATTTTTTGCCGGATTGTAAGCCATTGATGCTACATTCTATATTCGACTCTTATCACAAAATCAATGGAATGCATGGCTCACAAACTGGGGGCCATTGTCATGGATAATCCTTCTGGGGACTCCGAAGCGGTATATGACGTGATGTATAACAAATTTGATCACGTTCGGGGTTTTTACCTCGGTCAACGGTACTACTTTCGCCCACTTAAAAAGTAGTCGATAATGGCAAGGATGAACCGGTGTCCTTTGGAAGGTGTGCTGATCGACCCAATAATGTCCATTCCCTATGCTTCAAAAGGCCAGGCGGCCGCTGTAGGGTGTAGATACTCAGAAGGTTGGTGGATGAAGTCAGCGTGCAACTCACATACCCGATACTTCTTTGCATAGTCTATGATGTCTGTCATCATAGTAGGCCAATAGTAGCCCATGTGACGCAGTCGACCCTGCAACTTAGGACCAGGCTGGAGTGCCTCTTACACTTCTGTCTTGGATAAATATTGTAGGAGAAGGCCGTCGAATGAGCGTCGATACAATATTTTGGTAGCTGTGTCGTAGAAGAACCGGAGAGAGAATCTCTTAACAGAAGCTGCTTCTTTCGGGTTGTCACTACCACATTTCTAGTTTGAGGGTATTTTTACCATTTTGAATTTATTTAAATTTAATATATAATTATTTGGAATTAATATATATTATTTGGAATGGTGTGATTTAAATATTATATAATTAATTTTCGTGTGTTATGATTAGCCCTAACCTAGATTGGACCTAACCTAGATTAGTCATAGCTAGTCTTAGTGAGCCATGGTTTGTATTAGTTAGTTATGATTAGTTTTGGTTAAGCCATGATTAGTTAGAACTAAATAGGTTGCAACTTAACTAGTGTGAAACCTAGGTTTTGGACCATTGATTAGACTAGATGGAAGGAAAAAGATAGATCTATTCCTAAAACCCTAACCCTAGAGTTTTGGCCAGCCAACATAGGGAATCCTACCCCTATATAATGTCTCTTCCATTAGTTGTAGCCTCCTTAAGAAAGTTTCCAAGTTTACAAGAAGGAGAGGTATAGAAATCTTCCTCAAGCCCTAGTTTCTTCATTTTAATTCCTTTTCCACTCTAGTCTTTTGCATTAGTTCCTAATCTAGCTCTATTTTATGTCCATGGAGAGAAACCTCATCTTAGGAGCAATTTGGAGCGTTGGGCTTGCAAGGAGGAATCCTCATTTTAGGAGTTTTCTTGAGGAAGAACAACCAATAGGTAACCCTATCTAAACTCATTAGATTTTTGATTTCTTTGCATATTTGTATAGCCCTAGGTATCCCCTAGCCGTAGGTATTGGATTTGTGTCGAGTACTCGTGTCCATTTCGTGTCCGTATCGGACACACATCAGTCCTAGAACCTAGGTGTTTGATGAAATGCTTGAGTGGATTGAATCTTTGTATTTTTGAAAACTAATTTAACAAATTTCTAGCTCTATATGTATATTTTGAATTTCTGTTTGACTGAGTTAAATTCTGATTGATTTTCGTATCGTGTTTGGACATAGAGACACAGCACGAGGCAGTCGTACACTGTCCTGCTACCCCGTGTCCATTTCTCCCTGGATACGACACTTCGACATACGATTTTTGATGGGTAGGTAGGGGCACTCACTGACAGAGTGTTCCCCTAATTTGAGGCCAAACCACCGAGTGGTTTGGAAAGAAATTAATGTGCACTGGTCGCCCGCACCCACGCGTACACACTGTAAACCGCACTGATACGCACAATTTTCCTTGACACATGGACACAAGATCATGTATCAGGGTGCTAGACCCCTAGCCCTATCCTAGTCGAACCCATATGCATGAGCACGAGACACGGGGCGCCCTGTGTCATGTCCTAGGGTGACCCACACGCACATACGAGGACTGCTGAACCCAGTCTACTGTTTTATGTTTGGTTGGTTTGGACACGCTCGTGTCCACTTGGTTGGACATGATTGCATTGTTTGACACGTGCACGAGTGTGGGATATGTTACCAACCAATTAATTTGCATTTTATCAAGTTTTGATAGATCGAATTCTATTTTCCCCTATCGACTGATACGCATGTACTGTTCTTGATATTCTGATTTTTAATTCCTATTTAAACTAAAATTTGATGTTCAAATTACATGTTAGATTCATGTACATTTGTATTAACTACTGCTAGTTGGATTTGCAAGTTAGATTAGGTTTTGCATAAGTGAATAGGATTTTGATTATGGGTTTGGGCTGTGGAAATATTTTAACTGATATATGTTTCAGGGAATTAATCCTGAATTTAATTCCTGATTTTAAACTACATTTTTGAATGTTAAATTTGCAATGTTATATCTCTATTCCTGTGTGATGGTTTACTGTAACGAAGGGATTCGAATTGGTATTAAAGGTTAGGCTCAAGTAGACTGTCATTTGAATAATGTGCACTGTTTTTCTAAAATCTGGAATTGATTCCATTTTAAACTGTTTCGAATGTTAAATAGCCATGTTTAATTCAATTGCATTGTGTCAGTTCAATGTTGGTTAATTGATTGGTTGTGTTGGGATAGGAGAATGGATTTCGAAATTGGGTTGGATTGATTACTGTCATGCCATCACACACACATGCCACCTAATGTTCAACACACACACACACACACATATGACACTTCCTAATCCTGAAAAACCTATTTGTAGAACTGCCATTTGCCATGTTCTTTACTGATTGCATATTCAATATGAGCTTTGTTTACTGTTTTTCCAGGTTCCACACCATGCCACACTGCCATTTTAACACTATATCACACTCACACCCTCACATGATACACCCTCACATGTACACGCACAAGTATCCACACTCTTCCAATTTCCTGAATTTCCATTGACACATATACACTCAGTTCACTCACTCACTGTTAGCATACCATATTGACACTTACACACTGTTTTCTATTGTCACACACACATGTAACCCTCCTCTATACCCTATGTATATATATATATATATATATATATATATATATATATATATATATATATATAAATATATATATATATATATACCTATATGTGATATATATTATAATGTGGCCTACGTCTAATGTGATTAGTATACGTCGGTCGTCACCTGGATTTTCTAGGTATACGTCCAATTTCCTGATACGATGGTTCACGGACTAGTATACGTCGGATCCTGTCATGAGATGTTATTCCTGGATTTTCTAGGTATATTGGTACGTGATATTTCGTATTTCTTGTACTTATATAGACATCGATTTGGGAGTGGGCTGGCCCCCTGCTTTTGAATCCCGTGTCATGACGTGCCATGTCCGGATCCGTAATACTATTCGGGGATGGAGGAATTATTAGGGGTTATGTGATCAATGCCTCTTGTCAGTATTTTGCTTGCGCCACTTTCACCTCACGTAGGGTGTAGCAGATTCCTCCGTGTGCTTGTTATCTAGGTTGGCCGGCATGACTTTTCGTGAGATTTTCGTGTGATTGTCGGGCCAAGTGGATAACCTGTCTTGTCACTTACCTAAAGCCGACCACATATCGCTCTAATAATTTAAGTCATATTTTATATTTATTTATCGTATCTTATATCATGCTCAGTTCTACTTTCAGTACTTTTCTCACTATGCTATGATATTTATTTACTCACATGCTCTACATGTCTTTATGCTATACCTTGATGGAGACTAAGTTCTGTTCGGGAGAAGGGTTACAACCCCGATCCTTGTTTGGTTTAAGGGTCGTAACTCGGCTTTCGAATAGTTCCCAAGTCATCCTATATCTTTGTCTTGTATTTCATTATACCGTCTCTTATAGAATTTGTCAATTCATACGGAAGTGCTGTTAGTATTTGTACTTGCTCATTTTTCTTACAGGATACCGTTGATATATTACAGATGATTCTGAGGCAGATTGCCCAACCTAATATGGGGACGGGTTAGATGGAGTAGACCTGGACCGTGGCTTGATAGTAGCGCTACTAGACTTTATACTCCCAGAGTAGTTAGCTTAGTTAGGCTTGCCTGGACTGCGATTCAGCTTTTGTTTTAGACTGTAGTAGTTTATATTCATATTTTGTGACTCTGTGATGTTGTTCGTTCCTCTCTAGCTGTGTTGGATGTTGAACTCATTTTTCGTTTTCACATCTATCATATATTCATTTCGTGCTATCTATCTTAGATTTATTTTGTGATTGAGACTGTATTGCTATGTCACTTCCATTCGGAGTGTATATACTATACAGGTACCTTTATACTGTTTAGTGTAGTTTTCGTAGACGACCTATACAGCGTTCTACCGTCGATTCTGCGGCGTAGGCTGGACGTAACCACGTACTCGTGCCCCTAATCACGGTGCGGGTCGTGACACATTTTTGTGGTGGCCCATGCAGGTCATGTCGTAATTAGTTCGATCTCGTAATGGTGCTCGACTTAGAGTACTAATTACGAGCCTGCGACTAAGACATAGGATCTAGAATATGATAGGAGTTACTCAATCACATTTTAGGAAAAAATTTTGATCTTTTGATTACCATGACAACTCTTCTTGCATTTGAATTCAATTGTCCTCCCTTGATAATATCTTATCTTGTGCCTTATTGATCTCTTGGGTTCAATTCGTCCTTAGGATGGCGATTACTCGCTCTCAGGCAGCAGGACGTAGTGCAGTTCCAGAGAGATTCGATCCAGTAGGACCTCTACTTCCAGCTACTGGAGTAGCGGTCGAGAGAGCAGCAGTCTCAGTTCCTGCCCTTCAAGCGGGAGTAGCAGCGCCAGTTCCAGGAGGTCTTCCACCTCCAGCAGCGGGACCGTCTATAGTCATTCCTGAGACTCTTCCATCACCGCCTCCGCTACCGACTGATGTACAGTAGATGATTGCCCTTCTACAGCAGATATTGCAGACCCAGAGGGCCCAGGACAAGGCACAGTAGCATCAGGCTGACGCATCCCACCGCCAAACAGTGGTGCTACGGCAGAGTTTGGAGAACTCCCACCAGCTGGCAATGGCATTATTTGAGAGGGTTGTATCGGGTACAGTACAGGGTGCCCAGTTCAGCACCAGGGACAGAACCAGAGGTAGACTACTCCGTGAGGCTTCTACGGGAAGCCGGGGCACACCTGGGAGGTTTACAGGATAAGGTTGGGCGTGTGTCTATACTGTGGGGCGCCCGACCACCAGCTGAAGGATTGCCACGTTCGTGGAGTCCGGTCCGAGGAGTCCAGGACAGAGTACATCAGGCACCAGCACATGTCGACCAGCAGCAGGATCAGGGCAAGAGGCAGGCCATCCTATGTGCTTTCTACAAGAAGATGGGGCACACTCGGGAGGTTTGCAGGATGAGGCTGGGAGTTTGTTTATTTTATGGAGCTCCAGATCACCAGATGAGGAACAGTACTGCTCGTGCAGCCAGACATGCAGACCAGGACAGAGTACAGCAAGCTAGGGGAGGCCAGCAGGGGCGAGCTTTCGCCATGACAGTTGAGGACGGTCAGGCAGCAGCAGGGCAGAGTGCATGTTCCAATCTTTCGATCTCATTTCCGCATTTGCCTCCTTATAATCATCTTAAAATTCGATTCCATCTGTTCCTTGATTGTTTGATAAAAAAATTTGTTCTTGTGATGTGATTTTTCTTCTGAGATAAGTCGTATGTGCTAGGTCGCCTTGATTATGAGATTTAGAATCCTCTAGGGTCATACTAGCAGGCATAGTGAGGACATATAGTCGGATTATGGATGTATTTCTCGGGTATGGGAATTTACGATTTTTGCTGCCAAGCATGCGGCAATACGAAAATTTTAAATACCATGATCCTAGAGGTATGTACCTTAGTCAAGGACTCTATGATTATCGTAGCCTTGCTCACTAGCATGACGGAGATTCTGAGTATCATGATTCTGGACAGACGCATATGATTATCGAACTGCATAATTTTGAGATTTTTGTTTGTGGGATGTTTGACCTATAAGGAGCACTACCACCTTAATTTTTGAGGATGAATTCTTTTAAGATGGATAGACTTGTAGCACCAAGTTTCCAATTGAGAATAATTTTAAATTTTTATAATTTTAGTAATTTAATTATTGTCATTTAATTCATGCTTTGATTTTGGAGATTTTAATCATTTTAAATTTTAAGCCATGACTTGAGATTTTTGATATTTGCTAGTGAAACCTTAAGGACTGTTTGACCTAGAGCCTAACCATGTGATTAGGATATTTTCAGTGTCATTTCTGACCCAAGGGTATTTTGGTCATTGGACCTCTTTAATTTATTTTTGATATTATTGCATTGGTGATTGTTGATTTGGCTTTTGATAGGTGAGATTTTGTATTGGTTTCGTGTCCATGTCGGACACGTAACAGTTTTTAATTGCAAGTGTTGTTGTGCCTTGAGAGATTTTTATTTTTATTTTTTTATTTTTTGCTGAATTTTTTTTGGAAGTATTTGAGAGGGATTGTTTTCTGCATGAGATTTCTGTGATTGCTTTGTTTTAATTTCGAGGACAAATTTTTTTAAGGAGGGTAGATTTTTCACTACCACATTTCTAGTTTGAAGGTATTTTTGCCATTTTGAATTTATTTAAATTTAATATATAATTATTTAGAATTAATATATATTATTTGGAATGGTGTGATTTAAATATTATATAATTAATTGTCATGTGTTGTGATTAGCCCTAACCTAGATTAGTCATAGCTAGTCTTAGTGAGCCATGGTTTGTATTAGTTAGTTATGATTAGTTTTGGTTAAGCCATGATTAGTTAGAACTAAATAGGTTGCAACTTGACTAGTGTGAAACCTAGGTTTTGGACCATTGATTAGACTAGATGGAAGGAGTGCCATAGATCTATTCCTAAAACCCTAACCCTAGAGTTTTGGCCAGCCAACATAGGGAATCCCACCCCTATATAATGTCTCTTCCATTAGTTGTAGCCTCCTTAAGAAAGTTTCCAAGTTTACAAGATGGAGAGGTATAGAAATCTTCCTCAAGCCCTAGTTTCTTCATTTTAATTCCTTTTCCACTCTAGTCTTTTGCATGAGTTCCTAATCCAGCTCTATTTCATGTCCATGGAGAGAAACCTCAGCTTAGGAGCAATTTGGAGCATTGGGCTAGCAAGGAGGAATCCTCATTTTATGAGTTTTCTTGAGGAAGAATAACCAATAGGTAACCCTATCTAAACTCATTAGATTTTCAATTTTTTTGCATATTTGTATAGCCCTAGGTGTCCCCTAGCCGTAGGTATTGGATTTGTGTCGATTCGTGTCCATTTCGTATCCGTATCAGACACATATCAGTCATAGAACCTAGGTGTTTGATGAAATGCTTGAGTGGATTGAATCCTTGTATTTTTGAAAACTAATTTAACAAATTTCTAGCTCTTTTTGTATATTTTGAATTTCTGTTTGACTGAGTTAAATTCTGATTGATTTTCGTATCGTGTTTGGACACGGAGACACAGCACGAGGCAGTCGTGCACTATCCTGCTACCCCGTGTCCAATTCTCCCTGGATACGACACTTCGAAACACGATTTTTGATGGGTAGGTAGGGGCACTCACTGACAGAGTGTTCCCCTAATTTGAGGCCAAACCACCGAGTGGTTTGGAAGGAAATTAATATGCACTGGTCGCCCGCACCCACATGCACACACTGGAAACCGCACTGATACGCACAATTTTCCTTGACACGTGGACACGAGATCATGTATCAGGGTGCTAGACCCCTAGCCCTATCCTAGGCGAACCCACATGCATGAGCACGAGACACGGGTCGCCCTGTGTCGTGTCCTAGGACGACCCACACACACGCACGAGGACTGCTGAACCCAGTCCACTATTTTGTGTTTGGATGGTTTGGACACGCTCGTGTCCACTTCGATGGACACGAGTGCATTGTTTGACACGTGCACAAGTGTGGGATATGTTACCAACAAATTAATTTGCATTTTATCATGTTTTGATAGATCGAATTCCATTTTCCCCTATCGACTGATACGCATGTACTGTTCTTGATATTCTGATTTTTAATTCCTATTTAAACTGAGATTTGATGTTCAAATTACATGTTAGATTCATGTACATGTGTATTAACTACTACTAGTTTGGATTTGCAAGTTAGATTAGGTTTTGCATTAGTGAATAGGATTTTGATTATGGGTTTGGGCTGTGGAAATGTTTTAACTGATATATGTTTCAGGGAATTAATCCTGAATTTAATTCCTAATTTTAAACTAGATTTTTGAATGTTAAATTTTCCATGTTAGATCTCTATTCCTGTGTGATGGTTTACTGTAACGAAGGGATTCGAATTGGTATTAAAGGTTAGGCTCAAGTGGACTGTCATTTGAACAATGTGCCCTGTTTTTCTAAAATCTAGAATTGATTCCATTTTAAACTGTTTTGAATGTTAAATAGCCATGTTTAATTCAATTGCATTGTGTTAGTTCACTGTTGGTTAATTGATTGGTTGTGTTGGGATAGGAGAATAGATTTCGAAATTGGGTTAGATTGATCACTGTCATGCCATCACACACACATGCTACCTAATGTTCAACACACACACTCACACACATGTGACACTTCCTAATCCTGGAAAACCTATTTGTAGAACTGCCATTTGCCATGTTCTTTACTGATTGTATATTCAATCTGAGCTTTGTTTACTATTTTTCCAGGTTCCACACCATGCCACACTGCCACTTTAATACTATATCACACTCACACCCTCATATGATACACCCTCACATGATACACCCTCACATTACACATATACACTCAGTTTACTCACTCACTGTTAGCATACCATATTGACACTTACACACTGTTTTCTATTGTCACACACACATGTATCCCTCCCCTATCACCCTATGTATATATATATATATATATATATATATATATATATATATATATATATATATATATATATATATATATATATATATATATATATATATACCTATAAGTGATATATATTGTAATGTGGCCTATGTCTAATGTGATTATTTATATAAACTAAATATATTATTAATATATGCACATGTTTGTTACTATATTAAATTAGATATAGTTTGTATGTGAAATATGTGGGAATATGCAATAAGTGTGAAATGGACTATGTGTGTTTGGCCTATGGCTCATAGCCTGTGTATATGGCTTGAATGCCAGTGTAGGAGTGTTGTTGGCTTGTATAGCCTAGATATTGTGTGTGTATGCTAGAATAGGCTGGTTAGGCTTGGTGAGACTTGTTTGGGTTAGGCTTGACCTAGTTGACCTAGTTTGACTAATGTAGTTTGACTAGAGTTGACCAAGGGTTGACTTTAGCCTAGATTGACCCGAAGCATCATGTAGATGCATTGTAGCAGTCTGTTATGTTATGTTAGACATGTAGTGACTTGTACTGTTCTATAGGAGACATGCACCACTTCTTGGACAATAGATTCTCTTCAGATACTCAGGATACCATACGAGTACATTCACTAATAGTTTTTATTGTCTTCATATATACTATATCCGATTCAGTTGTAGTATCTTACATGATTTCCAATACGTTAGTTCACGGACTAGTATACGTCGGATCCTGTCATAAGATATTATTCCCGGATTTTCTTGGTATATTGGTACGTGATATTTCGTGTTTCTTGTACTTATATAGACATCGATTTGGGAGTAGGCTGGCCCCCTACTTTTGAATCCCGTGTCATGACGTGCCATGTCCGGATCCGTGATACTATTCGGGGATAGAGGAATTATTAGGGGTTAAGTGATCAAAGCCTCTTGTCACTATTTTGCTTGCGCCACCCTCACCTTACGTAGGGTGTAGTAGATTCCTCCGTGTGCTTGTTATCCAGGTTGGACGGCATGACTTTTCGTGAGATTTTTGTGTGATTGTTGGGCCAAGTGGATAACATGTCTTGTCACTTACCTAAAGCCGATCACATATCGCTCTAATAATTCAAGTCATATTTTATATTTATTTATCGTATCTTATATCCTGCTCAGTTCTACTTTCAGTACTTTCTCACTATGCTATGATATTCATTTACTCACATGCTCTACATGCCTTTATGCTATACCTTGATAGAGACTAAGTTCTGTTCGGGAGAAGGGTTACAACCCCGGTCCTTGTTTGGTTTAAGGGTTGTAACTCGGTTTTCGAATAGTTCCCAAGTCATCCTATATCTTTGACTTGTATTTTATTATACTGTTTCTTTTAGAATTTGTCAATTCATATGGAACTGCTGTTAGTGTCTGTATTTGCTCATTTTCCTGACAGGATACCGTTGATAAATTACAGATGATTCTGAGGAAGATTGTCCGACCTATTATGGGGACGGGTTAGATGAAGTAGACCTGGACCGTGGCTTAATAGTAGCGCCACTAGACTTTATACTCCCAGAGAAGTTAGCTTAGTTAGGCTTGCCTGGACTGCGATCCAGCTTTTGTTTTAGACTGTAGTAGTTTATATTCATATTTTGTGA
Organism: Iris pallida; assembly: GCA_029216955.1. NCBI lineage: Eukaryota > Viridiplantae > Streptophyta > Magnoliopsida > Asparagales > Iridaceae > Iris > Iris pallida. Next base: position 19,691,863 of record JANAVB010010791.1, on the reverse strand, counting down.
CTCTGTGATGTTGTTCGTTTCTCTCTAGCTGTGTTGGATGTTGAACTCATTTTCCGTTTTCACATCTATCATATTTCTATTTCGTGCTATCTATCTTAGTTTTATTTTGTGATTGAGACTGTATTGCTATGTCACCTCCATTCGGAGTGTATATACTGTACAGGTACCTTTATACTGTTTAGTGTAGTTTTCGTAGACGACCTATACAGCGTTCTACCGTCGATTCTGTGGCGTAGGCTGGACGTAACCGCGTACTCGTGCCCCTAATCAGGGTGTGGGTCATGACACGGGTCTTCGGGTAGGATTCCGTAGACAGCGTAGTCTATGACCGAGAATCGTCAGTCCATAATGTCAACATTTGTGTCTATTTGTACTGAGTAACTTAGATACGTGTGTAGATTGTTCTTCGGGCAAAGTAGCTCTCGTCCCATTACCGTGACGGTAAATTAGGTTCCAGCAGGAGTTGCCAGAGAAGCGACGAGGCCGGTGAGCACGTCGGCTTCTAAGTTTTGCAATCGGAGTACATGTTCTATAAAGAACCCTGTGTAGATAGAAATGATATCGAATGCTTCCTGGTGGTAATGGACTAGATCTTCATGTCGGACCTTGTACTGCCCTCGAATTTGATTGATTATCAGTTTCGAGTCGCCATAGGCCTCGATGTAGTCAACTCCCAACTGTTTGGCAAACTGAAGACCGACGATGAGGGCATTATATTCAGCCACATTATTGGTGCATGACTCTATGAGAGAGTACACGCGGTGGATGACTAGTCCGTCGGGAGTGATAAAAATGACTCCGACCCCTGCGATGATCTAGCCTTTCGGTCCTGTTCTTGAAGCGTCGTCGAAGAACATATGCCATACAGGATTGTCTGAGACATCATTGGATACTAGGACTTCATCGGGAATGTCATTATAGAACTTCGATGTCTCTATCACAGGGTGTGCAGCTAAGAAGTCAGCCAATGCTTGGCCTTTGACTGCCTTTTGTGGGACAAACACTTGTCATAAGGGGTCAAGAGTATCGCCCATGTGGCTAACCATAAAATTTAAGGTCCCTAGCTTGGTCATGAGGACCCTGAGGGGATTAACTCGACAGTTAACATGGATTGTCTGTCCGGCCAATAATGGTGCGTCTTCTGAATGACGAAGAGTAGAGCGAGACACTCCTTATCTACAGGATTACACCGATGCTCGACCCCAATCATGGTCCCGCTGAGATAGTAGATGGCCTATTCGTGACATTTATTGCTTCTCTAGGCTAGCAAAGCACCAAGAGAATGGTCCACAGCTCGAACGAATATCAGAAAGGGTCTTTCTATGACTGGTGCTACCAGTACTGGAGGGCTAGTGAGGTATTTTTTGATATCATCGAACATGCGTTGGCATTCTTCGGTTCAGACATACGACACTCCTTTCTTCATGAGTTTGGTGAAGGGTTGACATCATCTAGAGAGATTTTCTATAAATCTTTTGATGTATGCCAAGTGCCCTTGTAGGCCTCGAAGCTCACAGAGATTCTTCGGGGGAGCCACGTTCAAGATTGCTTTAGTCTTCTCAGGGTAAATATGAATACCCTTAGCCGTAACAATAAAGCTCAAGAACATGTCGCTGGAAACGCCCAGGAAAGACTTGGTTGGGTACATCTTTAGTTGATATGTCTGCATCAAGTCGAACACCGTCCTCAAGTCATCCAAATGGCTGGATTTAATTTTTCTTTTAACGGTAATGTCATCAATATAACATTCTATCATTTTTCGTAGATTTTTGCAGAATATGGTGCTCATAGTCCGCTGGTATGTTGCTTTTGCGTTCTTCAACCTGAGGGGCATCACTGTGTAACGGTATACCCCTTTTGGGGTCCGGAATGAAGTATGCTTTTTGTCTTCAGAGAACATCTTGATTCGGTTGTAGCATGAGAACCCGTCCATGAAGGACATCCGCTCGAAGCCACAGGTGTTGTCAATCATCATGTTAGTGATTGGGAGAGAAAACCCATCTTTTGGACAGGCTGAGTTGAGATCCCTGAAGTCTATACAGACCCGAATCTTTCTTTTCTTTTTGGCGACTGGTACGATATTAGCTACCCAATCTGGATGTTATTCTTCACGAATGATGCCACTTTCTAGGAGTTTGTCAACTTCTTTCTCGACAGCATCCATGATGTTGGGACGGAAGCGACGCTGTTGCTGTTTGATAGGCTTAGCATTGGGTAAGATGTTAAGGCGGTGCATTACGACTTGTGGGTCTAAACTCGACATATCCTGATAGCTCCAGGCAAATACGTCGATGCATTCTCTGATAAGCTGTATCATAGATTCTTTATCTTCTTCTATCAAGCTTTTTCTGATGACGATGGGTCTAGGGGAAGTCTCCTCTCCCAGCTCGACTTGGATGACTTCATCTTCAGTGGAAGGTTCGCATTGTTCGAAGTGCCATTTACATTGGGATCCCAGGCGTTAATTCCAGGATTCATCCTCGAAGAATTCGAGTATTTGGTCTTCATTCTCAACTGGAGGATCTGCTGAGACCATATTGACGGACAATATCTTCTTCAAGGCCTGGCCGATACTGGTGTCTGAGTCCCAGGTCAAGGAATCAGAGGAGTATGAATGCACTATGGACTCCAGTTCTGAGCTCTCCGAAGTTGTCGTAGGTGTGACATAACCCAACCCCCGGCGAGTGCACTGATAGTAATTCTGAGATTTTCCCTTTGGAGCGTGAAGCCATAAGGGAAGGCGTCGGCCTTTGCCATTATTCAGTCCTCTATCGTTGTTCAAGTCATAACCCATATTTTGGATAAGGTGCTTGGCTTGATTAGTATAATGGTAGAGTTGCATGTTGCTATTATCAGGTTCTGGTTCTGCCGGAGCCAGCCACTGAGGGTGCTCCAATCGACCGAAGATGATGGGTTCCTCCTCCTTTTTCCTTGCCGGGACCAAGAAGTAGGCACCTCGAGGAGGGACAACTCGGCTTGCGAGATTTGCGGTTGCTACTTGTGTTTGTAACTTATATAGAGCGTTGTCTAAGAAATACTTAGTGTTCCAATGCGCACAAGAGTAATTCAAAGACAACTTTCTATTAATGAAATACAAAATTTTATCCCGATGGATTACATCATATAAATAATACTTCTCGGTATTGGCACAGACGTAGACTCCTAGCTCATCATCGGCGAGAACTAGGGCCATCGTGGGTAAAGGTGGAAGAGGCTTCTGCTTCAACTTGACCACTAAGGGGGCTACAATCGGAGGTTCCTACGCCTTTAGGGTTGGCTTGGAGGTTTTTCGAGAGAGCCTTATTTGTATAGGCTCTTGGCCGGTAGTAGATATCGTTGAGGGCGATCGTGTAGGAGTCTTTCCTCGAAGCTTGATGACGAGAGGAACTGACGTTTTGGGAGGTTTCCCTTTTAGTTGGACCCTCAGTGGCGCTTCGTTCACAGTCGCGCTTTTTGATGTAGTGTCTGCCTCGTCATCGGCATCTTTGGAGTCATCGTCCCATGGGACTGACTTGCACAGATCAGCATCCGTAGAGTATGCTTCGAGTCCACAAAATGGATCGATATTGGCAAACTCGGTGTCACGACCCGCACCCACTTTTCGGGATGCAAGAGCGTGAGCAAGACAGCTACATATCAAGCGGACTCCAGCTCGACTCAAGTACGTATAAGCTATCAAGATTCATGGTATCATGGCTAATATGGTAATCTACGGTGTATCTCAATCCACAAGAATATATAAGACAAGAATGAACAAGTATGGGTCGTGGTCTACAGCCTACTAGCATATATGTCCGATTAGACTCCAAGAAAATATGAGTCTATAAAGCTAAGCTGATAAGCAGGATATATCATAAAAGCACGAGAAAGATAGTAAATTAATAACACTAACAAAATACCTGAATCATGCAGACGAACTCAACTACCGCATGCTCAGCTAACTAACTCCGTGCAATCAGCTACCTGAAGAGATCATCAGGTCCTCAGAGGACTAGCAAGATACATAAAATATGCCTACTAATATGACAGTAAATAATATGTATGGAGGATAAGAACATTACAAAAAGAACATCTAAGGACGATGAATCGTGTGGAAATGTAATACTAGACTTGGCTAACTATCAATTGAAACTCCTATAGCTTGTAGTATAATGCAAGATACTCCCAATCTATAGTGTTTCAATTGACATACAAAGCCGGATACTCTCAGTCGAGATTAGCCAATTCTAATATTGATCTCCTCTCCTAAAGGATACAAGGTCAAGTAGACTCCTATAAATCATAGTACAATGCAAGATACTCCCAATATATAGTGTCGCAAGTCAAGTCAATCAATCAATCAATATATGCTATAGGTCGTAGTACAATACAAGATACTCCCAATCTATGGCATGTCTCAAGTCAAGTCAATCAAGCAATATCAAGATAAAAGAATTGACTATAGGTCATAGAATAATGTAAGATAGTTCCAATCTATAGTATGTCTCAACTGTAGTACAATACAAGATACTCTCAGTCAAAAATGGTCAAGTCAAGAACAAGATATAGAAACTGACAACTCAATCACGAGACAAGGTAACACGAAAAGACCAATAATCAAGCAATATCGAATATCCTATACGTGCACGTAATCTAGAACAAGTAAAACAATCAAGGATAAACCAATCACAATATGGAAATTATGTGACAATATAATAAAGGAATACAATAGAGAAAGAGAAAAATAATGTAAATACTGTATATGTTCTGCAAAGTATACTTGCATGTTGTCTGCTGCTGCGGTGCTGTCTGACTAGTGTTCTCAACCGAAAGTGTAGCGGATCCAAGTTTCCCTATATAATATATTCTAATCAATACTAGCACAAACTAATCTAAGCAATAACAAAGGGTATGATCGTCGCACCACATCAACTAACACTGTGATGTTCGTGCCAACAATTCAACAGTTACATGGCATTGGATAACGTGCCAATAAACACATACCATGCTACGGTCTAAAATGTCGTGAGGATCTTCTATATCGTGTTATCATACGTACATATAGGCATTTACATGGATTAGATAAGTGTAGTCATATACGTACGTAAGTACGTCACATTATCGTAAAGCTCTCAATGGCACTAACCTACACATTGGGCATGCATGTGACCTCTTAAACACGCATCTCGACGTCAAATAAAACTGAAATAATCATGAATTAAATTCTGAAATTATTATTAGTTAGTGAAGAATTACTAAAATAATTACCATTACATGCACAAAGTTCCGTTGCGCATCGACTAGGTGTTCTAGCAACTTGACAACTAGTTTGTGCATGCAAAGTTGCCAACTTGCATAGAAAATCATTTAATATATGAAAATATATTAATTAATAATCTAAAATTTATTATTTACTTTTGAAATTTAGTTTTTAATAGTAAAAATAGCAACATGCATCAAACTAGGTTTAATATGGTTACCACGTTGTCATGCCTCGGATTTGTGTCATCTAAGAGTAGTTTTGCATATAAAATTAGGGTTTCTCATGCATGGCGATTTCATCATTGCCATCTAATATGTTTATGGGTTCATAAAAGCTTTCTCCCATGGAAAAATTAAATAATAAATAGAAGTTAAGGAACTTACGTAATTGTGATTACGACGGAGGCTTTTCTTACGACACGGATCTTTCGGAGCGCCAAACGGACTCCAAACTTCACGAAACTTGAGCAGGTTCTTCGGGGCTTCACATAGGGTGTAGAACTTTAGTTTGGATGGGTTTGTGGTACTGTTTTCCAGTGTGTACAGCAGGTGCAATCAGCAGCACTATTTCGGTAGAAAAAAGGGTTTCGACAACTAGTTTAGTGTTTGTCGACTTGTAGGGGTTGTTTTGGTGTATGGGAATGAGGGAGAAGGAAGTGGAGAAGGGAGGGAAAAGGGGAAGAGTTCGTGGAAGAGAGGGGGGAGGCTGTAGAGGGGTTGGCCACAAGATGGGAGGAAGTTAGGGTTAGGGTTTTGAGAGGGGAGGCTTGGGCTTCATGTAAGGAGTTGGTTATTGGGCCCATTGAAGAGATTTAATGGGATTTAACCTATGGTTCAGATTTATGGGGTTTGGTTTATCCCTTAGTAAGGCTTTGAGTTCACTTGGGTCGAGTTGTTTGGTCTTGGTTGGATTTGAGTGCAAGTGCATAAGAAGGTTCACTATCGGAGTCTTAAATATGAAGTTTGTTGTCTATTGGTTTATTGTGCATCTACAAGACTTTGAGTGTGGAAAATATATATTGTTTGGTAGGGGATTAGTGTGGGGTAGTGTACATGTATAATAGGTATTAGTTTGAGAGTCAAAGTAGGGTGTTTGGCTCGATTGGATTCAACAAGTCAAATAATGGTAGTTTTACGATAACGATGGTTCATGATGTTTGTTAATATTTATTTCATAGGTAAAGACGCAAGTATGTATGCATATAATTAAAAGATCCAAAAAATTCACAAAATGGTTGTCATAGTTTTTAGATAAAAATGTCACTTGAATATCAAATAATATTGACACCTATATTATATATATGACAAATACTTACGGAATATATTTAATACATTATTAAATAAGTACCCCATACACACATAAGATATATATATTGATGTTTCACTTAACAAAAATGCCTAAAATCGGCTTTTGAAAATAAAACTTGAAAGAGTACAAAAGAGTACAAATATTCTGGGAAGTATTGCTATGGAAGTCTGATCTGAAGGCGATCACTTTGTTCCTTGGACCATACGATGATGATGAAGATCACTGCTAGAAGTTGAACAATTGGAAGAACTAAGTCACCAGAAAGGTCTCGACGCACTTAGGCACTGATGGCGAGGCCGAATGCTTTTCTGCTTTGCTTCACTCTGTTCTAAAAGAAAGGCTGAAGAAGAATGCTCCGAAAAATCAAAGTCTCTGGGCTCTGATCTCTATGTATTCTCCCCTGCCTCTCTGTGCATGAACCTTTTGATGTGTAAAATAAGTCTATTTATAGACATGACTCCTTGGGCGTAAAAAGTAACACATTTGAGTTTTTACGCTGGCAACTGTCACCCACGATGGAAGCTACCCTCTACATACGTTGACACGTGTCCCATTATATCAACAAAAATAGGAAGCACGTACACACGTTCTTCAATAAGTGTGGCATGAAAGCCACGTGGACAAACCACGTTCTCATGTAGCCAGAAACAATCGGACGTAAAAATGACCCGAAACATATACTGAGCGTAAAGTGGCAAATTGTCGTAAAAACAGCCCAAATAAACTTCCCAGCGTAAAGTAGCCAAAATAGCCTTGAGCATAAAGTAGCTCAAATAGACTTTACACTCACAATAGTTTTGAGCGTAAAAACTCACATAACTATCGTGCGTAAAAATAAGTAATTTCATTGAGCGTAAAGTGGCCTGTTTTGCACTAAACGACAATATTAATTTCTGTGTGAATCAAATCTCTTCGAATTCTGCATTTATACGCTGTCAACAAATCATTATGTCAGATGCATTAAATGCATGATCTGACAGCCTATTTCCATCGTAAAGCAGCTAGCGTAAAGGATAGCCAGTGTACAGAGTAGCTAGCGTAAAGCTTAATACAAAATAACCCTGGCATAAAGTAGCCTGGTTGAGCGTAGAGCTCTCTTTCTTTGAATTGATTTATGAGGTACTTTTTACGCTCCTACAAGACCCCCTTCAAAGTTTTCGGAATTTGAAACATACTTCAAGAATTTTGAAATACTTTGAACATAAAAAATGGTGCCGGTCAATACTCAACCGTCATAATGAATTTTCTCTTGAAAACATTCGAACGCCTCTTCATCTCCCCGAGTTACATTCATAATGATCAATTTCCCATAAGGAATATGAAGAGTTGATTTGATTGTATATATAAGGAGAAGTTCTTCATTCTTACTTTTCATTCTTATACTGTCATGGCATCAAAAAAAGAGACGAACAAAGAAAAGGCTCCAAGCCCTAGGATTGACACAGAGACGGAGATCGAGCGAGCATGTAACTTTGTAGAGTGCTTTGGACTGACTCCAGCGATCTTCGGTTATATAAATAGTGGTCCCTCAACTGCGTACGAAGGATCAGGTGATGCAGAAGCATTCCTCAATCTGATGCGTCGTTCCGGGATCCACAACATGCACGAATTAGGTGCCTCCCTTCGTCAGTCCAACGAAGGAGAGAAGAAATAGTAATGTTTTATGTAGAAGTGTCTTGACACTTTAACTTATCTGTAGGGGCCTACTCCCCCTTCTTTTTTTATAAAAATAAAAATCTTAGTATTGATTTCAGCTTTATTCGTGTAGTGCATTGGTATGTAGAATTGTTCCACGCCTTTTTTGAATGTATCTATGGTTGTTCATTCCCAAGAGAAATAAACCAACACGTGGCAACTGTCCTGTGGTCATGAGCGCCTTTTATTAGGATCTTTCCCGAAATAAACTCACGCCAACCGTTTCTTCGACCCTTTATAAATAGCTGAGTTAAAGAATGTTTTATGCATTCTCATTCTCATTCTTATTCTTTTTCTCCGAAGATAGCTATTTGCAAGATTTCATTCTCCAACAAGAGATTGATAATGTTGATGCTTTCCGATGTCGTTGCTTTGTACGCTCGGTCATCAGACGTTGATTCAACCACTCTTAAAGCCAAACCATCTGACCTTGATGGTAAGTTTGATTCATAAAACAATTGTTTTCCTTTGAGATTTTTGTTGAAAACAGATGTCTATCTTTAATTGATAAGGCACGCCTATTGAAAATGAACGCAAATCTTTGACAGATATGGAGCGCATAAAACACAGGCGCAAAGCCTTTTAGATAAGATGCATATGAAACACGGGTGTAAAAATGCCTTATTGAATAAGGTGCACAAGCAACACTGGCATAAAAATGCCTTGTTGAATAAGGTACACAAGCAACACTGTTTAATTGGCCAGTATGTGGCTGATGATACTTCTGTTGAAAATTTTTCTCTGTTATTTTCTGCAGAAGCTTGGCTGAAGAACTTTTTCAGAACCGGTATTGGCGACTTGGATGCTGTAAGGAACATTATTCTGACATCAACATCAGGGAGCTCATGCGCTTTTGACGCACAGATCAGACAACTCAGAACTTTTCGTAGGATAAAAGGGTCTTCCTCAGATGGTAGGAAGAGCCTTTATACACGGAAAGTTGGATGGTGGAGTCAACTCTATCCTGAGAAATTGGGTAGTAGATTTCCTTTCTCGGCAGGACTAGGAATCGTATCCCAATGCTGGATACATTCCTATCTCTTCTGAAGGGCCGCCATTTCTCCACCAATTGTATTGGCAGCAACGCATCTTCGGGCTGTAATACTCTGGGATTCTCCTCTCGTCTGAGAGAGAAGACCAGAGTTAATTCCTACTGTTCTGGTCGCCATTGAGGCTCAGATAGCAAGAAATTGACACCAACAACGAATCCGATGAAGAGGATCCAAAGAAGAAATAGATCTCGATTAGGTCATCGTTGTTTTATAGAATGAAAATCCAAGATGTAATAGATTTCTATTATGATTTGTAAGAAAGTCTAAGAAATGTAATAGACTTTTATGAAGTGAGAATGGAAATGACAAGTCTTTTAAATTCAATAATTGGTATCTTATCCAGAGGTAATATGGACATAACAAAATCTTGTTTTCTGTTTAGAGTATACAATACTATCAGAGGTAATATGGACATGACAGCATGTAAGAACTCAAAGAAAAGTAGATTAATATTTATACAGAGGTCAAATGGACATGATAGATAACGAAATACAAGCAAATTTAATATTTATTCAGAGGTCATGAGAATATGATAAATAATAAATCCAACTTTTTATACCAACTGGTAAGATAGAAGATTAAAATTTCTCTCCAAGGAGACAAGTAATCAGCTTATCCAAATATTGGTAGCTGGGGAAATAAGAAGACAGGTGTCATAGAGAATACACACCAATATTGATAAAAGAATGGATGAACCAACGTATCTTTCAGGAAACGAAAAGTTGATTCAATTCCACAAAATGGATGAATCTGGTGTAACGAATGGATAGGTCTTTTCGGGAATGAAAAGTTGTTTCAATTTTCAAGACCGGTTCGTTAATAGATCTCTCCTATATATAGGTGAGAACTCTTTGTAACATTTCATTCTTTATTTTCATTCCTCTATCGGAAATGTCTTCTAAGGACGTGCAGCAAAAGAATGATGTCTACATGAAAGTTGAGGACGTCATCGAGACGCGCCCCAATGAGTCAATTGTGTCAGACCCAAGCAAAATAGGTGAAGGCTCTTCTATGCCCAAGCCACCACAAGACATCCTCGCTTTCTTAGTAGAGCCAGGGAAAACTTCTGAGGAAGAAACACTGAGGATGGCTGCCTGCAAGTTCTTTGTGAACTCAGGCAATGATGCCTTTGATGCATTGGCCGACTATGTATTTAATAAGGAAGGCAGTGGTCCTCGTCCTTAATCCTTTGTTCTGAACAAAAATAGTAATAAAAGAGATTTTATTTTCATTCTGTCTTTTTTTTATACATAGTACTTCTTAAGAAATTTGTTATTGATCGGCATCATGAGTAGATCTCCATTAGGCTTGGATAACCGATAGGCGCCATTGGAAAACACAGTCTCAATCACATAAGGGCCTTCCTATTTTGCTTGGAATTTCCCTTTGCTTTTGTGAGTCATCACCATCGGTCTTCGAATAGCTAATACCAGCTCGCCAACCTTGAATACCCTCTCTTTAACTTTACGATTGAAAGTTCGAGATATACGGGCTTGATATAGCTCAATATGTTGTTGTGCTTGAAGACGCTTCTCGTCTAATCCTTCAAGTTCTTGGAGTCGTAAGCGATCATTATTCTCTATAGTTAGCTCATTAGCAATGGCTATTCGTAGAGATGGAATCTGGATTTCTAATGGAAGGACAGCCTCACATCTATAAACTAGTGAAAATAGTGTAAAACCAGTAGGAGTTCGGACCGTTGTTCGATAAGTCCATAAACATTCTCCAAGTTTCTCATTCCAATCACGTTTATTAGAAAAGACAAACTTTTGAGAAGTTTGATGATCGTTTTGTTGAAAGCTTCGGCTAAACCATTAGCAGCTGGATTATAAGCCGTAGAAGCCAGATTTTGAATTTGATTCTTATCACAGAATCGATAAAATGCCTGACTGGCAAATTGTGGTCCATTGTCATGAATTATCCGTCGAGGAATCCCGAAACAATAAATGACATGATGCTTGATGAAGTTGATCACATTAGATGTTTTCACCTCAGCAAGAGGAACTGCTTCTGTCCACTTAGAAAAGTAATCGGTTATAGCTAATATAAAACGATGTCCTTTAACAGAAGGAGGGTTAATAGGACCAATGATATCCATACCGCAAGCTTCGAAGGGCCAAGAAGCTGCTGTAGGATATAGAAATTCAGAAGGTTGGTGAATAAAGTCAGCACGAATCTGACATGCTTTATACCTTCTGGCATAATCCACAGCATCTGCTATCATGGAAGGCCAATAATACCCCATTCCTCGAATACGATCTTGTAACTTTGGACCTGGTTGATGAGCACCACAGACACCATCATGAGCCTCACGAAGTATCTGTTTAGCTTTATTTTCTGAAAGACAGCGCAGCAAGAGTCCATCGTATGAACGACGATATAACATATGTAAAGATGAATCATAATAGAATCGAAATGATCGTCTCTTAATTGATGCAGCTTCTTTTGGATCTTCAGATAAAATCCCATGAACCGTATAATCAATAAATGGACTTCTCCAATCCCTCTGCTGGGAGCTTGACTCTGTAGTATAACTCTGTTCAATACACAAATTATTCTTGACGCAGAATAAGTCTCGGTCCAATAAAGTAATTGTATTTTGTCTTCGGATTGGAATAGCCAAGTCTGCAGCTAGGCTAGCAAGAGCATCAGCCTCCATATTCTGAGAACGTGGTATGAATTCAATAAAGAATCCTTTGAATGAAAGGACCAATTCGACTACCACTTGATGATAAGGGATGAGATCATGATTTCTGACTTCGTAAGTCCCTCTAACCTGATTAACAATCAGTTGAGAATCTCCATAAGCTTCCAGAAATTCAATGTCCAATTGTTTTACGACTTGAAGACCAATCAGTAAAGCATTATATTCTGCTACATTGTTAGAGCATGGCTCATTGAGAGAATAGGTACGGTATATGACCATTTTGTCAGGAAAAACCAAGACGATTCCTACCCCAGAGACAATATTACCTTTAGGTCCAATCCGTGATGCTCCATCAAAATATAATTGCCAGATATCATTCTTCGAAGTCATATTGCAATCCACGACTTCATCTAGAATGTCTTCATATAGCTTTGATGTTTCAGGTATAGGATGAGCAGCTAAGAAATCAGCTAATGCTTGACCTTTTACTGATTTTTGAGGTACATAAACCATGTCATAAGGAGTGAGCAACATCGTCCAGGTAGCTAACCTAGAGTTAAGAATGCTCGGTTTTCTCATCAATACCCGAATGGGATTTATTCTGGAGATGACATGAATAGTCTGTTCTGTCACATAATGTCTTGTCTTTTGGACAGCAAAAACTAAAGCCAGACATTCCTTTTCTATAGGAGTATACCTGTGTTCAGCTCCGACCATCATTCTGCTAAGATAATAAATTGCTTGTTCATGCCCCATATCACTTTTTTTGTGCAAGAAGAGTACCAAGTGAATGATCCAAGGCTCGAACATATAGTAAAAATGGTCTTCCTACCACTGGAGGTACCAGAACAGGTGGATTTATAAGGTATTGCTTGATATCATTGAAGGCTTTCTGACATGCTTCATCCCAAACAAATGATACACCCTTCTTTAATAGACGGGAGAAGGGTTGGCATCTCCCAGAGAGATTGGATATAAATCTCTTGATATACGCAATACGACCTTGGAAACCACGGAGTTCTTTTAAATTGCGTGGAGGACGCATTTCAAGAATTTTTTTAACCTTATCAGGATCAACATGGATACCCTGAGAAGTAATGATAAATCCTAAAAACTTGCCACTGGAAACCCCTAAGAAAGACTTAGTAGGATTCATTTTCAATTGATGCTGACGCATCAATTTAAATACTGTCTTCAAGTCTTGAATGTGATCATCCTTTGATCGACTTTTAACAGCAATGTCATCTACGTAACATTCAACTGTCTTTCGTAGATGTTCTTGAAAGATATTGCTCATAGCCCGTTGATACGTGGCACCGGCATTTTTAAGACCAAACGGCATAACCGTATAGCAGTAAACCCCAAGGAGTATACGAAAAACAGTATGCTTCTCATCTTCTGGATGCATCTTGATCTGATTGTATCCTGAGAATCCGTCCATAAAAGACATGCGTTCAAAACTGCATGTATTGTCTATCATGACATCAGTAATTGGAAGTAGAAATTCGTCTTTTGGACAAGCTACATTAAGATCTCGAAAATCTATGCAAATTCGGACTTTTCCATTCTTCTTCACAACAGGAACAATATTGGCAACCCAGTCTGGGTGTTGTTCTTCACGAACAAAGCCACATGTAATCAACTTTTTGACTTCTGCTTCAATTGCATCCATCATATCTGGTCGAAAATGTCGTTGCTGTTGTTTTATAGGCTTGGCATTAGGAAGAATATTGAGTTTATGAGTAGCAACTTTGGGATCTAGACCTGGCATATCCTTATAACTCAATGCAAAAATATCAATATATTCTTTGATCAGTTTTATCAACTCTTTCTTTTCATCTTCAGAAAGGTTTTTACTGATAAATATTGGTTTAGGCGTAGTTCCATCTCCAACATCAATCTGGACAATCTCGTCCTCTGTAGGTGGTTGTCGTTGTTCAAAACGAAGTTTCCATTGAGTATCCATCTGTTGAGCCCAAGGATCATTCTCAAATGGTTCAGATTCACCATCAGTTTGAACCATATTAACTGAGAATATTTGTTCAGATTCATCATAATAGTCTCCTCTAACATATGAGGGGTGAGATGTATTAGATTCGATGAATTGGATTTCTTTCGAATCTGATGATTGTGAAGAGCTAGAAGAAAATTCTTCTTGAGTATCGTCATTAAACATATGGGACGGATCATATCCCAACCCATGACGAGTTTTCTGATAGAACGGATCACCACTTAATGGTAATCGTCTACCCCTGCCTTGATTAAGACCTTGCATAGTCTTTAAATCATATCCCATATTCTGGATAATCTTGAGAGATTGTTGACTATATCTGTCAATTCGGATTCTTTCTTTATCTTTATCTCTCAAATCATCTGTCTGAGCAATAAGGATATTTCTAGCCGTGCCAAACACAATTTGGTGCTTGTTTTTCTTATCAGACGGAATTACGAAATAAGATTCTTCGTGACGTCTATAGGTTACATAAGCTTGTGATGAAGCAACTACAGGAAGAAGATAAGGAGAAGATGTTAGGAACCTTTGAGCATAAGGTCCAACATCAACATGAGGAGGAAAGGAATTTTCCTTATGATCAATGTATATCTGTGTCTATGTCGTCTTTATACTGATGATTTTGATCATCAGAAGATAAAGTCATCCTTTCAACATATTTGACAGCCATATACTCAAAAAGGAAATCTTCATTGATATTGGAAAGTACAGAATGATCAATATTTACATCATTTACAATTTGACTGCTACGCTTCGGATTAATCACTAATGGACCATCATCCGTCTTTTGCGTAGATTTGCCAAGATTGACAATCAATGGCGGTTCTGGATCATTCGTACGAGAAGTACGCCCTTTGACTTTGATCATAAGAGGTTGAACTTGGCTTTTAGTAGGAATATTCACTGATTCCTCAGATGAAGCTTGAGTTCTTCCTTTGACCTTGATCATTAGAGGTTGACTGTTGACAGATTGGGGTTGAATTCGCCCTTTGACTTTGATCTTCAAAGGTTGCTCTTCTGGCGAATCTTCATCAATAGACTGATCTTCGACAAATGATCGATCTTCAGCCATGTCTGATATTTCCTTTACATGTTCTTATTTGTAGAACCTCGAATCAGAAAAATAGGCTTCGACACCCTTGAAAGGATTAATATCAGCAAACTCAGTCTTTACAACCCCTTGGGAATCCACGTACTTGAAGCATTGGTGGAGAGTTGAAGGCACGATGTTATGCTCATGTAACCATGGTCTTCCAAGAAGGATGTTGTAGGATACGTCTGAATTAATAACATAGAATGTTGCCATAGTTCGAAGATCACCAATCTGAATCTTCATACGAATCTTCCCCAGTGGTTTGCTCTTTCCAGAGTTGAAACCAACTATTGTGGTACTAGTGTAAGTTAAGTCACTAGTAGGAATCCTCAATGGTCTTAGCATACTTTGAAGAATTATGCTAAAGGAAGACCCAGGATCAATGTAAATTCTGTCAACTTCAATGGATTCAATATACCCGGTGTAGCACAAAGGCCTGTCATGCTTGTTATGCTTCAACAGCATATCTTCTTGTATAAAGGTGATGTTGGGAATTGCTTCCATCATACTATGACATTGTGGGCATGATACTGGTATATTATCAGGAGTCTTGAGTTGAGCTAAGCAGGAATCAGCTTGCAGCAAAGCTTCACTCAAAGTTTCGCGACTTTCTTTAGAAAGACGAAGCAACTCGAATAAAGATAGTCTAGCCGGAGTATTAGCTAACTAGGCTAGAATATCAAATTTATAGGGTTTCATTACCCCCCCTGACTGGAAGCAGACTTCAACGGGACGTCAAAATGTACTGCTTTCTGTTTCCCCTTTTCAACCACAGCAGGAACAAGAGACGATTTAGTTGATGGTGTTTCAATATTCTCTGCTTCTTTGGGGGATCCCTCATAATCTTTGTGGTACTCTTTTCCAGATCTTGTACCAGCAAAAGTTTCTTCTTCAGACTCAGAAGAAGGAAGTACCATATTACAGGATTTAGTCTTCCTTCCCTTAGCCTTCTTCTTACGAGGATTGTTATGCAGAACCTCAGAACCCAATCCAACAGTGGATGTTTGACTTTGAATTTGTAAAGGAAGTCGTATTCCTTTATCATAATTCAAACCTTCTGCCGTTTGAAAATTATAACCCATCTTCTTCATGAGAAGGACAGATTGCTGACTGTACAAGTGAGTAGGCAACGGACATTTAACAAGTGGTTCAACAGAGGAACAAGAAGAGATCTCTGTAACTATAAGAGAATGAGGAATAGACGTCTCTGTAGCTACGGGAGGAGAAGGATTCGGGATACGAAGAAAGATCCCTGTAGGAACTTTTTCATAAACATCGAAGATTTGTTGTGCCCGGTATAAGGGAACACTATTCATGGCTAGCCACTGCTGATGAGTAAGCTTGAGCTTGGTAGGAGGAGCCAAACTTGGAGGACATATGTTCAATCCTCTCAGTCTATCTTCTAAAGGAAGGCCACCCCATAGATGATCCAAATCATCAGGATCTGGAATAACATAAGAAATCATGTTGCAGGTTTTGACTTTCTTACCTTTCTTGGATTTTGAAGTTTTACCTTCATCTTCCATTTCAGGTACTAAGTCAGGATATACCCACATAATTTCACCATTCTTTAATGTAAGAGGCAACAATCCTTCATTTTCCTCTCTAGCAGGCGGGATATTCACAATCTTCATCGTCGCCTTCGGAATTGGGATAATTCCATCTGGGATTTGTTGTGGAGGAAAATCTTCGAATTAAAGAGAAACCATATTGGTTGTGACCGTATGCTCATCATTAGTTAGAGAGATGACATTGGCATTAATCAATTCTTGGATTTTCTTCTTTAGGACATAGCAAGCCCTGGTGGGATGATTTATGTATCTGTGATAGATACAATATTTGGGATTGTTAGTCAGATTTACCTCATTAGGCCTCTTTGGCTCCGGGATCTGGAGTTTATCACTCTTCACCAGATATTGAAATATCCCTGGGATATCACTCTTGTCAAAAGAATATTCTTCTTTTGGCTTAGAAGACTCCTGATTATTTGGCGTCGTTTTACTTTTGGAAAGATTAACCATAAGAGTGTCTTTTCCTTTTGCATTACGATTGCCAGAATTATTACCAGGATTACCTTTCTTTCCTTTATCCTCTGAGGCAAAAATTATCCCATGTTCACGAGCCAACCTACCATTGGTCTCGGCAGAAACTGCTGCTATGATAAACGAAGCCCAATCTGTGAATTGGGAACCCGTGAAGACAGCGATGGATGGTCGCAGATTCATCTTGCATGTATCAATTAACGCTGAATCTGGCATACCAGGAGGCATCTTTAGAGTCGCCTGTCGGAAACGTTCAATGAACGTCCGAGTATCTTCTTTCTTCTTTTGCTTCATTTTTATTAA
This sequence comes from Iris pallida, assembly GCA_029216955.1. Lineage (NCBI taxonomy): Eukaryota > Viridiplantae > Streptophyta > Magnoliopsida > Asparagales > Iridaceae > Iris > Iris pallida. The sequence continues at coordinate 19,674,470 of JANAVB010010791.1, read as the reverse complement.
GGAGGACATGTTCATGTCCATACCTCCTTCATAGAAGCGGGAGAGAAATATTGCCTTAAATTTATCAAAAGACGAAATGCAATTGTCGGGTAAACTACGATACCAGTCGTAAGCTGAACCCGTCAAGCATCCAATGAATACTCGAGTGCAAATGTACAGTCATAATATCAAAGTAATTCATATACTGACTAGGAGAAGCCTTTCCATCAAACAATACCATTGACTGTGGCTTGAATTTCGGTAGAAAGGGTACATCATTCCAATGAGGAGGATAAGGTTGCTTAAACCCTAACCTCTGGAGTTGATCCTTTTGCTTCAAAACTTCAAACTGTGCTTTGAGCTCACGTACTGCTTGAATGGCTTCGCTGGTTTGCGGAAGCACATTTGATTGAATAGTTGTTGGTTGTACCGTAACCTCCACCGAAGATGGTACATCTTCTGGAATGATGGGATCTGGAGATGCAGAATTTTGGTTAACAGCAGGCTCTTAGATATTCAAAGGTATATCAACCCCTTGGCTATCTTGAGTTTGTGCTGCTACCTGTACCGGTATTACTATTGCCGGTTGAGCAGTTTGCTGAGCCGTTATTATCTGGTGCATGCTTTGCATCATGTTAAGCATGTCTTTCAATGATTGCTCAACAGCAGTGAGACGTTGTTTTATATTAACAGATGACGTCTCTGGTTCATCTCTAATAGCGTAGGATTCAACCTCTCTTGAAGATACGGAGGGATTAGTATAGAAGTATGAATCGACACTATCAGTTTCAGACTCAAGAGATCGAGTACCCCCAGCTTCTGAATCAGAAGTCTGCAACTGTCTTTGTCTTCTTGATCGAGTATTCTGATATACTCCTTCAAAGGAATCAAGAAGTCTATTGAATTGTTGTTGACCTGGAGTTTGGGACGTGTTTCATCTAGAATGTTGTCCTCTGTTGGTATGTTATGCCATGTTGACTGATGCATATGACAACTCATCAGCTTGTTGTTGGGGCGCATTAAAACTTAACCGATCAAAAATTGACCGTCTGGAAGCCGAACAACAACATTTGATCACAATCTGGTGACACTCACAATGATGATTTTCTTGGGGGAGTGTCACGGAAGATTGTCTATTTTTACGCTTTTGTATTAGCAATTCACGTAAATCAGAAGGATTAGAAGGAGTAGTCTTCTTTATTACATTAGGGATAAAAAAACGTTTAGTCCCTTATGTATAAAGGAGATTACTGGCTGCATTCGCAGAACCAAACTGTATATTTTTACGCGTTTGGAGTTGCGTACGTAAATCTTGAGATTTTTTAGCACGAAGGACTCCATCTTTATTGCGTGTAATTTATAGGTTTGGTACTTTGCGTACTGTAGTATAAGAAGGTTGTTGGTTGAAAACAGAAGTTTTACCAACTATGTTTTTATGCTTCATGCGTGCAGGTACATTCACTTTAGATGCAGAAGCATCATTGTGAATTTTATCTACACTATCACAGACAGGAGATTTACCTTTACGCATAGAGCGCAAAACATGAGTATCTACCGCATCATAGACGGGAGATTTTCCTTTACGTGTAGAACGTAAATTTTGTGTGTCTACCACGTCACAGACGGGAGACTTATTGTTACGCTCAGAACGTAAGGCATTGGAGTCTGCCACGTCACAAACGGGAGACATGTATTTACGCCCAGAACATAAAACGTGATTTTTACGCTCAGGGCGCAAAACCTGATTTTTACGCCCAGAGCGTAACACCGGAGAGTCTGCCACGTTACAAACGGGAGACTTGTTTTTACGCGAATGGCGTATCACCGAAGTAAAGACTGCCTCATCACAGATGGGAGCCTCTACAGCAGGGGTAGGAAGGATTCTTTTGTCTGCAGAGACAGTAGGGAGATCCGAGGATGCCTTGGATTTGGGAACCCAAACTTTTCGTGCCTTCCGCGATTTCTGAACATTGGAGCAGCGGTTGCTACCTCCAGTCCGGAGCATTTCTTCATAGGCAGTCTGGTCGAAGTGCACAACCATTGTCTTCTTGGTCGAACCGACCGAAACATCATCGTATTGAGCAATTGCCTCCTCGTCAGAGGAGAAGGTCGTCCCCAGCAGAGTCTCCATTTTGTTTCACTTAACAAAAATGCCTAAAATCGGTTTTTGAAAATAAAACTTGAAAGAGTACAAAAGAGTACAAATATTTTGGGAAGTATTGCTATGGAAGTCTGATCTGAAGGCGACCACTTTGTTCCTTGGACCATACGATGATGATAAAGATCACTGTTGGTAGATGAACAGTTGGAAGAACTAAGTCACCAGAAAGGTATCGACGCACTTAGGCACTGATGGCGAGGCCGAATGCTTTCCTGCTTTGCTTCACTCAGTTCTGGAAGAAAGGCTGAAGAAGAATGCTCCGAAAAATCAAAGTCTTTGGGCTTTGATCTCTATGTATTCTCCCCTGTCTCTCTCTGCATGATCCTTTTGATGTGTAAAATAAGTCTATTTATAGACATGACTCCTTGGGCGTAAAAAGCAACACATTTGAGTTTTTACGCGGGCAACTGTCACCCACGATAGAAGTTACCCTATACATACGTTGACACGTGTTCATTATATCAACAAAAACAGGAAGCACGTACACACGTTCTTCAATAAGTGTGGCATGAAAGCCACGTGGACAAACCACGTTCTCATGTAGCCAGAAACAATCGGGCGTAAAAATGACCCGAAACATATACTGAGCGTAAAGTGGCAAACTGGCGTAAAAATAGCCCAAATAAACTTTCCAGCGTAAAGTGGCCAAAATAGCCTTGAGCATAAAGTAGCTCAAATAGATTTTACACTCACAATAGTTTTGAGCGTAAAAACTCACATAACTATCGTGCGTAAAAAGAAGTAATTTCATTGAGCGTAAAGTGGCTTGTTTTGCACTAAACGACAATATTGATTTCTGTGTGAATCAAATCTCTTCGAATTTTGCGTTTATACGCTGTCAACAAATCATTATGTCAGATGCATTAAATGTATGATCTGACAGCCTATTTCCATCGTAAAGCAGCTAGCGTAAAGGATAGCCAGTGTACAGAGTAGCTAGCGTAAAGCTTAATACAAAATAACCCTGGCATAAAGTAGCCTGGTTGAGCGTAGTTCTCTCTTTCTTTGACTTGATTTATGAGGTACTTTTTACGCTCCTACAATTGACATAGACATTTTTGGACACACCGCATGACTACATTGGCTTGGGTTCGGTTCGGGTCCAATCGGGCTAGTTTGGGTCAGGTCCGAGCTAGTTCGGTCTAACCGGGTCTCCTAAAAGTCAATATGCTTAATAATACAAATTTAAATTATTTATAGGGTCATGTCACAACTTAGCTTGGTTTTCCTAGTTCGGACACACTTATGATTTGGCCTTTCCTACCATGGCTAATACACTAGTCAAAGCACGCCACTACATTATCCGTGCCACGGTTTCAAGTCATCTTGTACTCCATAACTCAACTATGACTTAAAACATTCTACCGTAATAATTAACTAATTAATTATTTATAAAATTCTAAAAATCACCATTTAATTCAAATAAATAAATAAAAATATTTTTAACAAAAAAATTCGGAAAGTGGGGTTACACTCGGTCTTGATAGTCCCTTCGTCGACCACATACTTTATGCATTTGATGGAAATAGGGATTCCCAGGACCCTTACTCTGGTGTGCATATTAATCGATAGAAAGTTAAACAGACTTAATACGTGTTCTAACCCTTCATAGGAGGAAACAAGGGTTCACGAATTATACCTGCGAAGGGAAGAAGACAATTAGTTCCTTGCAATCTCGAGCGGACGACCCCAAGATCTTCTACACGTATTCCTTCCTCGAGTTTGACGTCGTGTGGACGACGATCGCTCAACCTTTTCTTCTCCTTGGCAGCCCTCTCTTTCTCTCCTTACGTGAGTCACGAATTTAGAGAAAGCTTCAGATTTTTTATCAGTAATTTGGCGGCCAGAGAATAGAGGATATATATAGGCTACGACAGGGACCATGAGGAGAAATTATGGTTAGACCTCCTAACGGATCTGGATATCCCGTGTTCAGCCCGAACACACAATCTAGGCCCATTAAAAATAGCTCGGTCCACTAATGAGCTATTCTTGCGCTACCTCCCTAATCCCAAATTATTTTTGTGGGCTTGTTTTATTATATGCTCGTTTGGCTCCCCATATTAAGATATCGAATGTCCGTCGATCAAATTAAGTTACTGACAACTATATTAATTTAACATCTTTTATCCTTAAGTAGTACCGCTAAACTTTATTTGTCATATCGGATATAATCCACCTGCAGGATTTACATGACAATCCTTATTAGCTCCTTAAGGGGACCTCGTCAACCCGATATATCGGGACATGGATTCCATTTATAATCAACAGCCTATCATACATACAATATTATTACCCAATTCATAGAGGTTGTTGACTCATAATGAATCTCACTCTTTAATGAGTCAAAGTAATGCATACTGTATATACATGTCTGTTATTATATCCGGATTAAGAGCACAAGCATCCATAATAATAGAGGTATTTGTTCTCTTATGTAGTCAGTACAAAGAGAACAACCTCAAGTGGTCCTGTTCAATACACACAAAGTGTACTAGTGTAAACCTATAGTCAAGATACACTAATACCAGATTACACTATAACTTTTCCAATAGATTGTCCAAGTCCATCTAGGTTGCGAACTATTTATATATTCTATAGGGAACTGATAATATGATCTTTTGTGTGACACCACACTCTATATTATCTATAATATAGAATATTAGGCATTTGCATGACCACTTGCAACAAATACAACATGCAAACATTTTCCTATACGATTTTTATTCAAAATTTATGGAAATAAGGTTACTAAAAAAGTGATACTTTTAGTATATAACCCTAAAAATCTTCCACTTATACTCAAGGCATTGCTTTTCAGTATACTGTTACAAATCTCCTGCTTATACTTAAAGCCATGTTGCTACACATCTGACTTCCATTCCCTCAACTTGACTATCAAAAGCCTTAGCTGGTAAGCTCTTTGTAAAGGGATCAACTAGGTTGTCGGCTGATGCTATCTTGATCACAACAACTTTTTATTTCTTTACGAAATCTTGTATCAGGTGGTACTTACGCTCAATATGTTTACCTGTCTTATGGGCTCGTGGTTCCTTCGAGTTTACAACTGTACCACTATTATCACAATAAAGTGTAATAGACTTAGGCAAACTAGGTACCACATCCAAGTCCAACAAAAAGTTTCTGAGCCAAACCGCTTCTTTGGCTGCCTCAGAGGTTGCCACATACTCGGCTTCCATGGTAGAATCAGCAATACATTTTTGCTTGATACTCCTCCACACAATGGCACCACCTCCCAAAGTAAACACATAACCTGAGGTAGATTTCCTGGAATCCCTATCTGACTGAAAATCTGAGTCTGTATACCCCAAGGGAACTGAACTATCTGCCTGGTAAACTAGCATATACTCTCTAGTCCTTTTCAGGTACTTCAAAATATGCTTTACGACAGTCCAGTACTCTTGTCCTGGGTTAGACTGATATCTGCTGACCATGCCTACGACAAAGCAGATGTCTGGTCTCGTACATAGTATTGTATACATTAAGCTTACTGCTGCTGAAGCATAAGGAACTGCTTTCATGATCTCTTTCTCTTTAGGTGTCCTCGGACACTGCTCCTTTGATAGAGAAATTCTATGTCTAAAAGGTAAGAAACCTTTCTTAAAATTTTGCATACTAAAACGAGTTAGTAAAGTATCGATATAGGAAACTTGGGATAAGCCCAACATCCTTTTCTTGCGATCTCGTAGAACTTTGATCCCAAGGATGTGACCTACTTCTTCGAATTCCTTCAAATCAAACTGTTTGGATAACCATACCCTTACATCAGATAACACCTTCATATTATTTCCAATGAGCAAGATGTCATCCACATAAAGTACTAGGAACACCACTACGTTTTCGTCACACTTTCTTTATACATATGATTCATCATAACATTGATCAAATCTATAGGATTTTATCAGCTGATCAAAATATATGTTCCAAGATCTGGAAGCTTGCTTAAGTCCATAAATAGACTTTTTGAGCTTACAAACAAGATGTTCTTGGCCCTTTTCAATGACCCCGTCTGGTTGCTTCATATAGATGTCTTCCTCAAGACTTCCATTAAGAAAAGCTGTCTTGACATCCATTTGCTAAATCTCATAATCGAGATGAGCTGCAATAGATAAAAGAATCCAGATAGACTTAAGCATGGCTACTGGAGAAAAGGTTTCCTCATAATCGATATCCTCTCTTTGAGTAAAATATTTTGCAACAAGCCGAGCTTTAAAGGTTTCGACCTTACCATCTAATCCTCTTTTTCTCTTATAGACCTACTTGCATCCAATGGCTTTTACACCAACGGGTGGTTCTATAAGCTCCCAGACCTGATTGGAATCCATAGATTCTATTTCAGATATCATTGCTTTTTGCCAAGACTCTACATCTTTATCTTGGAGTGCTTCATTGTAGGTCCAGGAATCAAAATCTTGTTTTTCAGGGACGAAGTCTGACGACTATCCGAAGAATATATATCTATCAGGTTGTATCACAACCCTCCCACTACGACGAGGCACTATCGATTGTGGTATAACATTTGTGACACGTTGTACAGTTAATTGTGGTTCATCCTCTTGTACTGTTGGTACTGAAGTACTTGGTGTCTCACCTCTCAGTTCTTCTAGAACAACTCTACTTGTGGGTTTATGGTTCATCACATAGTCTTCCTCTAAGAATCAGGCATTGGTGCTAACAATGACCTTCTGATCCTTAGGACTATAAAATAAACCTCCTTTCGTTCCTCTTGGATAGCCTACAAACAAGCGTACTTTTGCACAAGATTCCAACTTATCTGCTTTCCCATTCAGCACATATGCTGGACTACCCCAAATTCGAACATGTTTCAAACTAGGCTTACGCCCAATCCACGGCTCTGTAGGAGTATGAGGTACTGACTTAGAAGGAACCAAGTTCAAAATATAAGCTGCAGTCTCTAAGGCATGTCTCGCCCCTATTCGGGGAATCTTTCGTCCTCGCTTCGATTCGCGTCGAAGCGTTCGTCCTCGCTAAGGCGTGATGCCATACAAGTCTGGTGTTGCACTTGTACAAGGCAAGAACGTGCACTGTTATGTCATTTAGAAACATTTGAAACCCATCCACATTTCAGAAACATTGAGGACACAATATAGGAAGACGAAATACTCATTTTATTGATAATTGTAGTCAGAATACGACTTTTCTCGATAATATTTGAAATACCTTTTCGGCTACATTGATTCATGAAAAGAAGTACAACTGATAGGCTGCCATAAAATAACTTTCCGTTCCATACATCATGCCCCTTTAGTACTTTGAATTATAAGCAGCTATCTTTGAAAACTCTGCAATACTTTGTGCGTCTTTAGAGAAAAATAACTTAAAAGGAAATATCAGTTCAGAAAGCTTTAGTTGCGATGTGCACTCGAGCCTTGTTCAGTACCTGTGGAGGAGGGGTCAGCACATTATAACAATGTGCTGGTGAGCCCCGTTGGCCGACTCAGCTAAACCAATATTTTATTAATGATAAGCATTTTAAATCATGAAACTTATTAGGAATATGCAACATTCAGAGTAATTCATAATTCAAATGACATGGTATTTCATGAAACCATGTTTACTTTACCATCGGCCGAATCTAGCTTTCCTGCATAAGATACATGATAATAATAATAATATACTTACCGCCCTACATAAGACATTGATTAGCATACATCCTTACAACATGACCACTTGTGGTTGTGCACCATTTCGACGTGCCATATAGGACTTCGTATGGTATGCGGTTGACCATTCACCAGGTTGCGAGCCCGAATGAAGGTTCCGATACCGTGCTACCAAAGCACTAATTCCCTCCTAGGCCGACTCGATCCTACCGCTGCAGGTACCGTTCGAGGAAATCCTTGTATACAAGTACGTCTATGGTCATGCGAATGTGTGTCCGACTCGATAAATATTGTGTGCATAGAATATTAAGTACTAGGCAACATGTTCATTCTCAATATTTCATATCTCATCATCATAGGCATCAATTCAACTCAATTCAATGTTCAAGGGACAAGCACAATCTCAATGTTGTTAACAGCGTAATCAATTCTTTCAATGTTCAATATTCAATCTTTAGCTTTTTAGTGGTATTAACTTGTGGCATTAGCAACTTGATATCGATCAACGGATGTTGCAAGACAATTATTTAGTTGACATAAAGGAATAATAAGAGGGACAATACCACCACAGAGATCCACACTCACTAAATTAGAGAATCGCAGTGAGAGAGAGGAACACTTGCGCGCTTAGCCTTCCGTCATGCGTCAGTCTGCAATGGAACCAAAAGTTTGGTTAAAACTTTGTCTCGTTATGTTCTCTTCTTTCAGAATTCTCAAGAATGAATACTATATAAATTGATAAAAACGGGCAAGAATCAAATCATCGAAAATCATTCAGAAAAGCAACCATCAAAACCAATCAACAAAACCAGCAGCAAAACATCCGGAGAAAACTCTTGGACGCATTTCAAGAGAAACCAATCCATTAGTTGGAAAGGTTCTATGCACTTGTCCGTGATCGATTCGGTGTCGACGGTAAGTTTCCCCAATATTCGGTTCCGACCGAGTTAGCCAAGCCACAAGCCTTACATAGTGAACCGCTAGGAGCGGGGCACTACATAATATACCACTAAGAAAAAGTTTCGTTCTCGAATCTTAAACCAAAAGTCCTACCTCAAAATTATCAAACAGCGAGGGGTATTTCACCCGCATCTCCTCTTCTACTTCCCACGTTGACTCCTCGACAACATGGTTCGGCCATAGCACGTTGACCAAGGATACTGTCCGATTCCGCAAAACTTTCTCTTTCCTGTCCAAAATCTTGACAGGCTCTTCAGTGTAGGAGAGGTCAGCGCTCAGCTGCAGCTGATCGAAGTTCACTACGTGACTTGGATCATGCATGTACTTCCGTAGTTGGGACACATGGAAGGCATTGTGCACATCAACCAGAGCCGGAGGTAGTACAAGTCGATAAGCCACTGAGGCTACCTTCTCCAAAATCTCGAAGGGTCCAACGAATCTCGGGCTCAGCTTTCCTTTTATCCCAAACCGCATTACACCTCGCATGGGTGTGGCCTTCAAGAAGACATGATCGTCCGCTGTGAATTCCAAAGGTCGTCGATGTACATCCGCATAACTCTTCTGTCGACTTTGAGCAACTCTAAGTCTTTCTCGAATTAAGCGGACCCTCTCGACGGCCTGTTCCACAAGTTCTGGTCCGAGCACTTACCGTTCACCGACTTCATCCCAACATATCGATGATCGATATTTCTGTCCATACAAGGCTTCGTACGGGCCTATCTGGATACTTGCCTGATAACTGTTGTTATAGAAAAATTCTGCCAATGCAAGATGCGCGTCCCAATTTGTCTTTGAATCGAGCACGCATAATCTCAATATATCTTTAAGAATCTGATTTACACTCTCTATCTGACCATCAGTCTACGGATGGTATGCCGTACCGAAATTCAACTTTGTGCCAACGTTGAGTGCAGACTTATCCAAAATCGTGACAAGAATTGTCAGTCTCTATCCGACACTATAGAAGATGGCACCCCATATAATCGGACAATTTTATTTATGTAGATCTGAGCCAACCGTTCTACGCCCTACGTAACTTTTATTGGAATGAAATGAGCCGACTTGGTTAATCTATCCACGATAATCCAAATCCCATCATTTCCCTTCTGAGTTCTTGGCAAGCCGACTATAAAGTCCATACAGATATTATCCCACTTCCACAGTAGAATAGCCAAATTATGTAGTTCTCCGCCTGGCCAATGATGTTCGGCCTTCACACGCTGACAATCTAAGCATTGTGACACGAATAGCGCCACATCCTTCTTCATGCCATTCCACCAAAATATTGAGCGCAGATCCTTGTACATTTTTGTTCTTTCTGGATGCAAGGAATACTTCACGAAATGAGCCTCGGTCAGTATTTCCTTCCTGATATTCTCATCCTTAGGAACGCACAATCTTCCCTTGACACGAATAGTGTCATCTTCAACTGTAAAGTCCGACACCTTTCTTGCTAGAATCAACTCGCGTATTTTCTGCAGAAACGAATCGCCCTTCTGAGCAATCTTAATCCTTTCCTGCAGGCTCGGTTCAAGCTGCAACTGAGCCAACTGTACATTCTATGGACGGATCCAGAATTCGATGCCCATCTCTTCAAGATCTCGTAGTACCTCCTTTGCTATTGCTAGTGACCCAACAAATTTTTGACTCAAGGCATCAGCTACCACATTTTATTTACCCGGCGTGTAAGAAATTGTCAAGTCATAATCTTTGATCAATTCTAACCAACGCCGTCGCCTCAAATTCAATTCCTTCTGCATGAATATGTACTTCAGGCTTCTGTGATATGTGAAGATCTCGCAGGACACCCCATAGAGATAGTGTTGCCACAATTTTAACGCGAACACAATCGCCGCCAGTTCTAAGTCATAGGTTGAGTAATTCTTCTCATGTTGTTTGAGTTGTCTCGACGCATATGATATTGTCTTCCTACGTTGCATGAGAACACATCCCAAACCAAGTCCCGATGCGTCACTGTAGATCTGAAATCCCTCAGAGCCTTTTAGAAGTACTAAAATAGGAGTCGTGACGAGCCGCTGCTTGAGTTCCTGAAAACTACTCTCACAGTCGTCGGTCCACTTAAATACGAATCCCTTCTGAGTGAGGTGAGTCAAAAGCGAAGCAATTCTTGAAAAGTCTTTCATAAACCTACGATAGTACCCGACTAAACCAAGGAAACTCCGTACCTCACTAGCTGATGCAGGCTGCTTCCAGTCTATAACTGCCTCAATCTTCTTTGGGTCAACGGCAACACCTTCTGCCGAAACAACATGTCCTAGGAACGACACACTGTTCATCCAAAATTTGCACTTGCTTAGTTTTTCATACAACCGATTGTCCTGCAGCGTCTGAAGTACTTCTCTCAAGTTACCGACATGCGTCTCCATGTCCTTTGAGTAGATCAAGATGTCATCGATGAACACAACAACAAACTGGTCTAAGAACGGTCGAAACACTCTATTTATTAGATGCATAAAGGTTGCTGGAGCATTAGTCAAGCCGAATGGCATGACCAAAAACTCAAAGTGTCCGTATCTCGTACGGAATGCTGACTTAAGAACATCATTGGGTCTAATCTTCAACTGATGGTATCCTGAACGAAGATCGATTTTAAAAAACATGGTTGTCCCTTATAGCTGATCGAACAGATCATCTATCCTTGGCAAGGGATACTTGTTACGGATGGTTGCCTTATTCAGTTTGCTGTAATCGATGCACAGCCGCATTGTCCTATCCTTCTTCTTTACAAACAGCACTAGAGCTCCCCATAGAGATACGCTTGGGCGAATCTATCCCCGGTCTAGCAATTCTTGTAGCTATACCTTTAGTTCCTTTAATTCTGCTGGAGCCATCTTGTACAACACCTTTAATATCGGGCGAGTATCCGAAAATATATCAATTATGAATTCAATTTCGGTATCTGACGGCATTCCAGGTATCTCGTTCGGAAACACATCGGGGAACTCTGTCACAATTTTGGTCTGATTCGAGCCTACACTCTTTATCCGAGTGTCTTGAACAGAAGCGAGAAATCCGACCCTGAGTACAGCATGTGCCTTACTGTAACCTCCGATATTACCATGGGTCCTTGGAATGTCGAGCCGCACGAGTAAAAGAACTCCGTTTCTCCGGGTAGGCGAAACACAACTCTCTTATTCGCACAGTCGATTGTTGCATGATAGGTGCTGAGCCAATCCATTCCCAAGATGATATCACACTCTTTGATATCCAGTACAATTGCGTCCAGAGAGAAAGTCTTGCCTCCAATTTTAATGTAGCTGTCCCTGCAAATCAAAGTTGCAGGCATATCTACTCCCGAAGGAGTGCTAACAAACAAAGCTGTCTTTAGTTGAGTCATACAAAATTTATTTTCCGTTGTAAAATTAGACATAATAAAGCAATGAGTAGCACCAGAATCAAAAGTACTCTTGTAGGTATGCCTTTATACATCAACATACCTATAATTACATTCTCTGCGGTCTGGGCCTCTGTCTAAGTCAAGACATAAACCCTTGCTTGCGCACCTTGTTGTTGATTCGATGCATTCCCAGTTGGTGCTGGTAAGGCTGGTGGCGCTTGGCCACGATTCTGATTGTTATATTGGCCTCAGTTCTGATTGTTGTTATGCCCACGATACTGATTGTTGTTATCTCCACGAGGAGGATACTGATTCTCTCCTCTGCCTTTACAGTCAACTGCCCTGTGACCTTTACCTCCACATTTGAAACACCCAGCATGACAGTCTTCAGTTTTGTGCCTCCATCTGTTGCATTTATTGCAACGTGGCAACTGCTGCTGAGGTCCCCTGTTGTCCCCTGTGTTATGATGCTTAGGGGCGTCATTTCTTCTTGCCGACCAAGGTCATTTATGGTTATTGTTGCCTTGGTTGCCCTGCGTTGTCCCACGACTAGCTGGTGGATGGAATCTCCATCTCGAGAGCAGTTTCGTATGTCTCCCTGTATGACGTACACTTCCGACTAAGTACATCGCGCTGCAGGCCCTCATTCAAGCCTTGCACGAATCTTGCTCGCTTGGCATCATTATTCGGTACCATGTACCCAGCGAATGTGACCCTCTTTAAAAATTCTGTCTTGTAGTCATCCACTGACATACTGCCCTGCCGGAGTGCTACAAACTCATTCTCTTTTTGTTGACAGACAGCTGGTGGAATGAATTGCGCAATGAAAGCCTTCTTGAAGGTCTCCCAAGATATCTTTGTATCTGGATTATTACCGTAAAGTGCCTATCTCTGTGAAATCCACCATTCCTGGGCCTTGAGACGAAGTTGTACACGATACACTCTACTCTCTTACTGCCCTGTGTCTCCAACATTCGAAAGTAGCCCTCAAGTGTTTAAGAAGCCCATCACCTCATCTGGCTCCGCTCTTCCATTAAACTCAAGCGGGTCGCCGTTCTTGAAGTGGAGAACTTGAAGCTCATTCTCTTCCGTGTCGGCGTTTTAGGTTTCTCAGTTGGTACTTCTATGGTCTCGGTTGCTGCGGCCTTTGCAGAAATATTGAAATCGGCCGTCAGCTTGGTGACAATCTGAGATAGATTATCCACTTGCTTTTGTTGAGTATCTAGCTGCTCCTGAAACTGATATTGAAGCTGCTTTTGAAGCACGTGATGTTGAGCTTCAATCTGCTTCCTCTGAGCCTCCAGTTGTTTAATCAGTTTTTCATTGGGTCAGACGATGAATTCGTCTTTGAGCTATCACCTTTGGCCATTCTACAACAAAGAAATAATTCTATTAGCACTAAAATATTTATGGGCTTATTGTATGGAACATTATTTCATGCCAGCGCTATCGACACCATCAATCGAAAAAATTTGTATCAAGACTTCCTTTTTGAAAACATTTTTGAAATCCGAGGAATTGAAACCGTGCTATGATACCAACTTGTCATACCCCAATTTGGGGAATCTTTCATCCTCGCTTCGATTTGCACCGAATTGTTCGTCATCGCTAAGGCGTGATGCCGTACAAGTTTGGTGTTGCACTTGTACAAGGCAAGAACGTGCACTGTTATGTCATTTAGAAACATTTGAAACCCAGCCACATTTCATAAATATTGAGGACACAATATAGGAAGAAGAAATACTCATTTTATTGATAATTGTAGTCAGAATACAACTTTTTTCGATAATATTTGAAATGCCTTTTCGGCTACATTGATTCATGAAAAGAAGTACAACTGATAGGCTGCCATGAAATAACTTCCCGTTCCATACATCATGCCCCTTTAGTACTTTGAATTATAAGAAGCTATCTTTGAAAACTCCGTAATACTTTGTACGTCTTTAGGAAAAACAACTTGAAAGGAAACAGCAGTTCAGAAAGCTTTAATTACGATGTGCACCTGAGTCTTCTCCAGTACCTGTGGAGGAGGGGTCAGCACATTATAACATTGTGCTGGTGAGCCCCGTTGGCCCACTCAGCTAAACTAACATTTTATTAATGACAAGCATTTTAAATCAAGAAACTTATTAGGAACAGGCAACATTCAGAGTAATTCACAATTCAAATGACATGGTATTTCATGAAACCATGTTTACTTTACCATCGGCCGAATCCAGCTTTGCATAAGATACAGGATAATAATAATAATAATATACTTACCGTCCCTGCATAAGACATTGATTAGCATACATCCTTACAACATGACTACTGGTGATTGTGCACCATTTCGACGTGCCATATAGGACTTCTTACGGTATGCGGTTGACCATTCACCAGGTTGCGAGCCCGAATGAAGGTTCCGATACCGTGCTACCAAAGCACTAATTCCCTCCTAGGCCGACTCGATCCCACCGCCGCAGGTACCGTTCGAGGAAATCCTTGTATACAAGTACGTCTATGGTCATACGGTGTGTCCGACTCGATAAATATTGTGTGCATAGAATATTAAGTACTAGGCAACATGTTCATTCTCAACATTTCATATCTCATCATCATAGGCATCAATTCATCTCAATTCAATGTTCAAGGGACTAGCACAATCTCAATGTTTTTAACAGTGTAATCAATTCTTTCAATGTTTAATGTTCAATCTCTAACTTTTAGTGGTATTGACTTGTGGCATTAGCAACTTGATATCGATCAACGGATGTTGCAAGACAATTATTTAGTTGGCATGAAGGAATAGCGAGAGGGACAATACCACCACAGAGATCCACACTCACCAATTAGAGAATCGCAGAGAGAGAGAGAGGAACACTTACGCGCTTAGCCTTCTGTCATGCATCAGTCTGCAATTGCACCAAAAGTTTGTTTAATACTCCGTCTCGTTATGTTCTCTTCTCTCAAAATTCTCAAAGAATGCTATACAAATTGATGAAAACGGGCAAGAATCAAATCATCAAAAATCATTCAGAAAAGCATCCATCAAAACCAAGCAACAAAACCAGCAGCAAAACATCCAGAGAAAACTCTTGGATGCATTTCAAGAGAAACCAATCCATTAGTTGGAAAGGTTCTTATGCACTTGTCCGTGATCGATTCGGTGCCGACGGTAAGTTTCCCCAATACTCGGTTCCGACCGAGTTAGCCAAGCCACAAGCCTTACATAGTAAACCGCTAGGAGCGGGGCACTACAAGGCATCCCCAAAATGAATCTGGTAAATTCGAATAGCTCAACATTGATCTAACCATCTCCATAGGAGTTTTTTTCCTTCTTTTGGCTAGACCATTCTGCTGGGGCGTTCCAGGTGTAGTCAATTGGGATGTAATCCCAGCCTCTGATAAATAAACCCTAAACTCTCCAAAGAGGTACTCGCCACCACGATCTGATCGTAATAACTTGACACATTTTCTATGACGTTTCTCCATTTCAGGCTTGTACTCTTTGACTTTCTCAAAGCATTCAGACTTACGGCACATCAAATAAATGTATCCATACCTTGAATAATCATCAATAATTGTGACAAAATATTCAAAGCCACCTCTAGCTTGGATAGTTATGGGTCCACACAATCAGAATGAACCAATTCCAACACATCTTTGGCCCTATACCCCTTTGCCGTAAAAGGCCTTTTGGTCATTTTACCTTCCAAGCATGATTCATAGACTGGTAGTGCCTCCACTTCCAATGAACTCAAAGGTCCATCTTCAACCAGTCTTTGAATCCTTCTTAGGTTAATATGCCCCTATCGCAAGTGCCAAAGATATGTTTGGTTCATACAAGAAGGTTCATTTCTCTTATTTAAGTTAGATGACATATTATTCATTTCCATAAGTTACATTGTAGGCTAAAACAGGATAAATGACATACAAATTATCAACTAATGCACCAGAATAGATAAAATGTTTATTCTTTCTAATAACAATATTGTCATTAAAATAAACTGAATATCCATCCTTAACTAACATAGAGACAAAAATTAAATTCTTTCTAAGTAAAGGTGCATAAAGACAATCTCTCAATGTCAAAGACTTATTTATACCAAAAGATAAAGTAACATCTCCTAATGCAACGACCGCTACTTTTGTAGCGTTACCCATGAATAAGCATATCTCTCCATCACTGAGCTGCCTGGTTTCCTGGAACCCCTACAATGTATTGCAGACATGATTAGTGGCTCCTGTATCTACACACCAGGTGTCGGCAGATAACACCACTAAACATGTTTCAACTACTAGTAAATGAGATATACCTTCTTGTTCTTTGTTTGAGAAGTGGACAGCCAGTCTTCCAATATTCTGACCCTTTGTACTTGAAACATTTGCCTTTCAGCTTTTACAGCGCCTTGAGGTCCCATGTCCTTCTTTGTGTGAGTTTGCCTATTTTTGAATGTTATTCTTCTTCTTACCGCCTTTTGGCTTAGAAGTAGAAGCCTTTTCAAAAACAAAAATATGACCATTCTGCCTAAAGAGAGATTCAGCATCATGTAGCTCTTTGCAAGTTTTGCTAAACTATACAACCTTTAGTTCATATTGTAATTTAGGCAGAAATTGTCAAAACTTTTAGGCAGAGTCCCGATAATGATATCAACCTGGGCTCTATCGATTTCAGCTCCAAGGATCTTCATCTCATTCAGATGACCCATCATCTTTAGAACATGATCCCTTACTAGTGTACCCTCAGCCATTTTTGTATTCATTAAATACTTCAAAGCAAACTGCCTAGCTACTCTACTCTGATGTCCGAAGAGTTCCTTGAGGTTATACATCATCATAAGCCGTGGCCATATCCTGATGCTGATGTTGTAGTACATTTGACATAGATGCCAGAATGTAACGCTACGCCATCTAAATAAATATCCCTCCCACTTAGTAATTTAACAACGAGGGTTTTTCTACTAGTTGATATTATGTCCATGTTGTCCATTATTAATGTAGGCTTAGTTTGTCAAAAAAAAAACATCCACACAATAATAAACAAGCATAATCAGAAAAAGCAAAATGATAATAAATAAGAGAAAAATATCCAACTATTATGGTCATCTTTCCTGCTCCGTCCTCAACTATCCGATTCCAAAATTTGGCTGTCGATTCCTTCATCGAAAACCATCAGTCTGTTTGGACTGCTTAAAACCAGCATCTCGTCCGACGTTAGAAACAGCCACTATTGCCATCACGATTGATAAAATATAATTAAGATTACATCAATCCTATGCCTCCCAAAGGAGTTCACTCATAATCTAGATTGAAAAATAAAATTATAAGTATGATCAACCCTCTTGATTTTAATTACATCCACAGTAACAACAACATCCACGACATATCCGTGGTTTTAAACAATCACAAAACAAACATGCATTGGACCATGATAGTTGGATCTAAGATGCCTGTAAAATCGAGTTAGAACAGATCTACATCTACCGACTATTACACAACGTAAGTTTATTGGACAACATGGACGTATCAATCAGTACGCAGATCCAAAGTGGCTCTGATACCAATTGATGGAACTGGGGATTCCCAGTACCCTTACTTTGGTGTGCGTATTGATCGATAGAAAGTTAAACAGATTTAATACGTGTTCTAACCTTTCATAGACGGAAACTAGGGTTCACGAATTATACCTGCGACGGAAAGAAGACAAGTAGTTCCTGGCAATCTCGAGTGGACGACCCCAAGATCTTCTAAATGTATTCCTTCCTCGAGTTGGACATCGTATGGGTGACGATCTTCCAACCTTTTCTTCTGCTTGGCAACCCTCTCTTCTCTCCTTATGTGAATCACGAATTTATAGAAAGCTTCAGATTTCTAATCAGTAATTTGGCGGCCAAAGAATAGAAGATATATGTAGGCTACGGCAGGGACCATGAGGAGAAATTAGGGTTAGATCTCCTAACGGATTTGGATATCCCGTGTTCAGCCCGAACACACATTCCATGCCCATTAACAATAGCTCGGCCCACTAATGTGTATTACACTACCTCCCTAATTCCAAATTATGTTTGTGGGCTCCTTTTATTATATGCTCGTTTGGCTCCCCATGTTAAGATATCGAATGTCCGTCGATCAAATTAAGTTACTGACAACTATATTGATTCGACATCATTTATCCTTAAGTAGTATCGCTCAACTTTATTTGTCATGTCAGATATAATCCACCTGCAGGATTTATATGATAATCTTTATGAGCTCCTTAAGGGGACATCATCAACATGATATATCGGGACATGGATTCTATTTATAATCAACAGCCCATCATACATATAATGTTATTACCCAATTTGTAGAGATTATTGACCCATAATGAATCTCATTCTTTTATGAGTCAAAGTAATACACACTTCATATACATGTCTGTTATTGTATCCAGATTAAGAGCACAAACATCCATAATAACATAGGTGTTTGTTCTCTTATGTAGTCAGTACAAAGAGAATAACCTCAAATGGTCCTATTTAATACACATAAAGTGTACTAGTATAAACCTATGTCACTAAGCATATCTTTAATAATAGGTTATGTTTTAATTCTATTACTAAGCATACATCTTTAATAATAGGTGAGGGAGAAGTAGCTATGTCACCAATTCTAATAATATGTCCTTTCAGATTATTTTACAGGAGACATAGCCTTCTTTCTTCATCGATAGAGTTGCAAATATTGTGTTGTCACCTTTAATGTGCCTGGAGCAACCACTATCAAGAATCTACTTGCTTCTAGTGTGTAACGCCCCAGTCCTAAAATACATAGGACTAGGTACATAGACATGTCAGCTGTATACATACCAAGTATACTCCAATATATGGAAACCTCGTATGAATACATAAGCTGTAAAATGCAGTGAACCAAGAGTAATCTAATCTCATCCACACAAATGAAAGAATAAAGAATGTCATGTAATTAAATATGAATTGTCATTGGTACATGTAGTTGGACGGAGGCAAATCCACTACCAACTACAAAAAGAAATACATGTTATACAAAGAATGATTTTTGGCGAGCGAAGCGAAGACGATCAAAGTGCAATCATCCTCAAAGATATAGAGATGATCATGGCCACGGCTAGAACACCGACGAAAGGCAAGAGTACACACCTGACGAGATAACCAGGTCCTCAGAGGGACGTAACAAGATACATAAAGAACATGCCATATGAACTGAATATAAATGCACCATAAAATAAAGATAAAGTAAAAGTGTCCAAACCATAACACGGCTCAATATCCTATCATCGAAACAGTAGGCTACCCATACAACCAAACAAGGACAAGGGGTAACATACTATTCTGCGATGTGACATTTTTCTATGTCATGATTGGAAGATAAAATTTGCTAAGGTCTTCTAACCTTTCTAGTAGGCAATTTAGAAGACATCTCGATGTATGGGCAGGTGAAGGCTGACTCCCCCAGGACAAAGTAACAACTCACAACATGCACACGTCACTTACCAATACTATCAGCCGGCATAACTCGAGGCTAGCGGCCCACGTGACCCATCAGTCCACATAGCTCGAGGCTAGTGACCCTCGCGACTCGACTACCGTAGTACACGCTTTTGGATTTGGGGTAGCCCATACATTTAACTGTCTTCTCCCCCCAAGGTCACTAACAAAAGGTAGTTCGCTAAGACTAGGTCCATATGCATACAAAAAGACAAGAAGGAAAAATAACTGAAAGCAAAATAAAGTGAACTAAAAATAGCAAGTAATGGATCCAACTGAGAACAGAAAAAAATATGCAGTAAATAAATAATAAAGATGCATATAATTATAAACAGTAAATAAGGCAAGGTATCTTACCAGGTAGGACACCTGGTGTGCTACGATGATCAAGGTGGCACGAACTGCGACTTCGGTACAATAACTATGCAAGATAACCTCTGCTGTGGTGGGCACGGACAGTTCCATTGGGTCCAGAAGGGTCAATTTAGTTAGGTTCGACATAAGGTGGTACGGATTTGGTGACAGAATAGGAATAAGTGGATTTAGTCACGGACTGGAGGAAATCGAAGGAATTTTGAGAGAATAATACATATAGTACTTTAGAAAAGCATTTATAATATTTGAAAAATATTCTTGCTAGTTAAAATAGTTTTAAGGTAATCCTTGAAAATATAAGAATCATTGTAAGACAGAAACCTAATTCGTGTTAAAACATAATTTGTAGGTCCACGTCTATAGGTAAGACATCGTAAAATAATATTAATATATTTTTTAATTCCAAAATGTTTTAGGATGATATTTTAAAATAAATCATTTCTAGCCAAAATTATATGTTTGTAAAAATATGATTTTTAGGTAACAATATATATCCTTAATCCAAAATATTTATATCTAGATTGTTATTTTAAGAGTAACATGTAATCATTGTCAAATTTAAATTAGATCAAAATCTGTCTTTTAAATAGATACAAATAATATGAAATATTCTAAATGCCTTTAAATACTATCTTTTGAAAATAGCTGTAGGCCAAAGCCCGAAATAATTATTTTGTTAAAAAATCACTTTTAGGAATATGTATTTTTTTTGAACAATAATAATAATTAATAATAACTAAATTAACTAAAATTCATAGTCATCAGTAATAATATTATATATATATATATATATATAATATTACAATAATAATAATAATACGTATGTACATACTTTGTTGCTTGCTAGTTCATTCCTTCTAATACAATTTGAGTTCCAGCTCTAGAAAGGAGGGATGTGGCTGCTTCTTCATTCCAAATTTAGAAAGTGAGCTACCATTTTTACATCATTTACTATGCATTTTGACTAAAGCTGCCATCTAGTGACTAGACCTTCTCTTCCAAATGTAAGGTGTACATGGGGCTATGAAATGAAATGTTGTGAAGATTTGGATAGTATAAAAGTGATAGCAATGAGCAATTCTTATTAGCTCACAGAACTATGGACAAGGCTACTACGGATTTGGATACATAAAGGGAACCAACACATATACAACGACCATTTGTTATTCCTTTAGGGGCTGTTTGGATAGATGTAACTCTTTGAAAGTGTAAAAGTGGCACTTGCAGCAAGTTGAGTTTCCATGGACTTGCAGCAAGTGTCACTTTCCAAAATGTATTTGGATGTAGTACTTTTTGTCTGGTGAAAGTGGAAGAAAATTGGGTTTGTTGTTGGATGGTTGTTGAAAGTGGAGAGAAAATGAGTTCGATTGTTTGGATGATTTTGAAAGTGGATGTTGGGGTTGGAGATATTGTAACTCATAATTAAATTATTCAAAAGAAAACATAACTAAAAAATATATATATTTTTTAATTAGCTAAAAAATAACCAAATATCAAGAGAATTAGCTAAAAACTTAAATTGAATGAACATAAAATAATTATCATAAAAATGAAGTAATTATTAAAAATGCTTTTAAAAAATCCATTACACAGCCAACTATTTCTCCTCTAGAGTCTTCTATGCTCTCTTCCCAATTCATTACACAGCCAACTATTTCTCCTCAAACCCAACACAACACATCCACAATCCACTCTCTCTCCCTCTCTCTCTCTCTCCACTTCACTTCCGATTCTTCTTTTTCTTCTCTTTTGGTCGGGAGAGTGACGACCGGCGTCCTCTTCCTCCTTCGGCGGTCCAAGGTGGTCACTATCCCGCTCGTGTGCCCCACCTCCGGCAGCGGCCTCCGACGTACCCCGCCTCGTGTGCCCCACCTACGGCGTCGGCCTCCGGCGTGCTCCGCCTTGTGTCCCCGCCTCCCCGACGGCCAAGGTGGCAGGTGGTGTCGGCGCCGCTTTGGACTTCGAACCAGCATAGAGTTTACGAAGGAGATGAAGAAAGACACCATCTCCCACTTGCAGCTCAGTTGCACCATATTTTTGGTGTAACTCAATGTTGAATAAATTTGGGGGGACAGCAACTCTGACATGCAGTGATTAGGCACTTACCTCACAAACTCTCACATCCAAACGCTGAAACTGCTCACACTTTCATTGAAAGTGGCAGTTTTACCCCACTTTTTTCGCACATACCGCGTACCAAACAGGCCCTTAGTGTTCCCTTTCCTTTCTAAGTATAATAAAAATCTAAAAGGAACACCACACAACAGCTGTACTCAAAAGGAAAAGGGAAATAGAGAGAGTATATGAGGGGGAAGAGGAGCAGAGCTCGGGAGACAGTGGCGCTTGGTGGAGAACGTCGGTAGGGCTCGTCGGCGGACGGGTGCGGCAAAGCGCGGAGACGCTTGGTGGAGGTCACGCAGGATGGGGGTACGGCTGGAGGCCAGGGCTGCCACGCCCAGGCGGAGCTCGGAGAGGGCGGTAGCTCGGTGAGGGGTACCAGAGGGCTGGCTGCTTTCGCCGGCGGCGGTGGTCCGACGAGGTAAGCGGTGGCGGAAGCGGTGTGGGTGTTGGTGTTTTATTTCTTTTTCTTTTATTTTCTTTGTGGTATTTATGGGATTTGGCGGTGGTAGTTTTGGCTGCCGTGGTGGTGATTTGGGTGTCAGATTGTGGTGGTGTCAGGGAGAGTGTTCCGACGGTGGCTGGTGGTGGTCGTGGAGTCGACGAGGTGGCTGGTCGGGATGTGGGATCGGGCGGTGGCAGTGGGGCAAGGTGGTGTTAGGGGTTCTGGCGTGGGTTTGCTGGTGGTGCCGCAGTTGGGTGTATGGAGGTTAGGGCGTGTGTGGTCGGGTTGACGGGGCAGTGGGTGGTGGTTGGCAGGACGTGACCGGAGAGTCGGGCAGTTCGGGTGGTGGTGATTGGAAGCTGTCGGGTTTGGGTTTGCTGGAGCCGGGCACGGCCACGGTGACGGGGTGGTCACGGGGTGGTCGGCCATATCGACGGAAATGGTTGAGGTCGTGGGTCATGAGGAGAGGTCGTAGGTCTTAGGATTTTGGATATGTATTTGCGGGTTAGGGTGGTATCGTGTCGGGTGTGTCTGACACGACGGGGAGGATGTTCGGAGTTGTCGGACATGGGACGAAAATTATATATGTAAAAGAGGAGAATAGTGGATGGAACACGGACACGATGCACGATTTGGGTTGTAGAATTTGTGGAAGATGAATTATGGAGAAAATATATGGAGGAGTACCTCTCCTATATAGGAGGTGGGAATTCCCAGTTGGATAAGATATAGGAAGATTTTAAATCCCTAATAGATAATATGCCATTTAATTTAAACAAATCAATTCAATTAAAAAAATCTAAATATAGTTTAACCCAAATAAACCCAACATAGATAAATCTTCATCCTTATTTTAAACTATTTAAAATAATTCAAATCAAGATTTTAAACTGCCACAATAATTTCAAAATATAATTTCCAAAAATACTAATAATAATAATTTCAAAAATTTCATTATTATTTAAAAATAAGCTAATAAATAATTACGAAATATATATCTATGACCAAATAATATTTACAATATATACTTTTCTAATATACCATTTTATAGGAAATTATTTATTATTTTAACTGTATAAATGAAGGCTTTTCAATTAAAATCAAAACTTGGAAATCTTGGTACGATAGCTAAAAATAATTATTATTATTATTTCAAAACTATAAAATAGAAAATGTTTTTCAAAAATATGTACGCTCGTACATATTCGCACTCGCGAGCAATTACGAAACAAAATTTCACGCACGACGTACAATACAACTACGCGACGTACAATACAAAATAATAAAAATAAATCAGTACCAAATTTAAAAAAAATAGTAGAAATTTAGGAGTTTACATCCTACCCAACTTAAAAAAATTTTGTCCTCGAAATTAAGAATTAGTAGGGGGTGAGAAGACACAAGGGGGTAAGGTTTTAAGTTTAAATCAAGGGTATCATGCAATAGAGGATGATATGGTATCAAGAGAAAATAAGTTAGAGACCTAGTAGATATGGTTCTTGAGAGTAGGTTGAGGCACGAATAAGGGATTGATTAGGTTCATGCCTAAATCATGTGATTTAGAAGGTTCATGATAGCGAATATAGGGCCAAGAAAAGGACGAGTAGTTTAAGATGAAGATATAGCAATATGGAGTGGTAATGGTCATAATTGATAGGACAGCTAGAGGAAATTCAAGTACAGTGCCTTCGTCCTTCCAAAATCGGTGAAGGCGAAAGCGATGTAAGGAGTTTAATGACGACATTATCAATTACGAATACGTGGTTCAAAGGCGGCCGTATAAATTTCAAAAGAATCGTCAAGGCAGTCGTGGATGAGATTCTAAGAGGTAAGTTTAACTACATCACATCCACATAGAATAATAGATAAAAGCGAACCAAAGTGCACTTGGTTGATCAGACTATTATGCACCGGTTCTGACTAGACAATATGTTAGTTGGAGCTCTTCCAATAACATATGTCGTGAACAAGCTCGATAAATCAATGAACTTGCAAATCTAGATGATAGTAGCAATATTAGTCAATATGGTGAAATTATAGGCACAATAGTTTAAAATTGAGAGGGAGTTAGTCGAACTTCTAAAGGATGTAAGTCATGTCCTGTGATGGTCTTTATACAGTCGTCCTATAGTCTTCTTGTCCAAGTCCTTGGTTGACTAGATGGGTTAGGGTCCACTAAATTCTAGAATCTAAGTGAACTTACTAATATTGGTCACAAGGACAAAGGGATTGCTAGGTCACGAGACATTCTACCCAACTTAAAGAATTAAACTAATGGTGTTTTGGGACAAAAAATATATGTCTAACTAGTAGGGGTCACCTGTCTAGCCTCTAGCAAACACGAAGGAAAGATGGGAATTATGATAGAAGGAATCAAGCAAGATGTAGTCGATGAGTCGAACGATAGTTCAAATATGGAATCGAGGAAAGAGGTCAAGTATGTGGATGAGATCCTAGACTTCTAATCCAATTCGCAGGCTTGTTTGGTACGGTAAAGTAACCAAACAATTTATCATGACCTGCATGGGCCACCACAAAAATATGTAATGCCCCACTCCCAAAATACGTAGGACTAGGTACATAGACATGCCAGCTGTATACATACCAAGTATACTCCAATATATGGAAATCTCGTATGAATTCATAAGCTGTAAAATACAGTGAACCAAGAGTAATCTAATCTCATCCACACAAAATGAAAGAATAAAGAATATCATGTAATCAACTATGAATTGTCATTGGTACATGTAATTGGGCGAAGACAAATCCACTACCAACTATAAAAGAAATACATGTTATACAAAGAATGATTTTTGGCGAGCGAAGCGAAGACGATCAAAGTGCAATCATCCTCAAAGATATAGAGATGATCATGGCCACGGCTAGAACACCGACGAAAGGTAAGAGCAAACACCTGGCGAGATAACCAGGTCCTCAGAGGGACGCAACAAGAACATAAAGAACATGCCATATGAACTGAATATAAATGCACCATAAAATAAAGATAAAAAAAAGTGTCCAAACCATAATGGCTCAATATCCCATCATCGAAATAGTAGGCTACCCATACAACCAAACAAGGACAAGGAGTAACATACTATATCGCGATATGACATTTTTCTATGTCATGATTGGAACATGAAATTTGCTAAGGTCGCCTAACCTTTCCAGTAGGCAATTTAGAAGACATCTCGATGTGGGCAGGTGAAGGCTGACTCCCCTAGGACAAGGTAACAACTCACAACACGCACACGTCACGTACCAATACTATCAGCCGGCATAACTCGAGGCTAGCGGCACACGTGACCCATCAGTCCACATAGCTCGAGGCTAGTGACCCTCGCGACTCGACTACCGTAGTACGCAGTTACTACAGCTTTTGGATTTGGGGTAGCCCATACATTTAACTGTCTTCTCCCTCCCAAGGTCACTAACAAAAGGTAGTTCGCTAAGACTAGGTCCATATGCATACAAAAAGGCAAGAATAAAAATAACTGAAAGCAAAATAAAGTGAACTAAAAATAGAAAGTAATGGATCCAACTGAGAACAAAAAATAAATATGCAGTAAATAAATAATAAAGATGCATAATTATAAACAGTAAATAAGGCAAGGTATCTTTCCTGGTAGGACGTCTGGGTGCTGCGATGATCAAGGTGGCACGAACTGCGACTTCGGTGCAAAAACTATGCAAGATAACCTCTTCTGGTGGTGGCACGGACAGTTCTATTGGGTCCAGAAGGGTCAATTTATTTAGGTTCGACATAAGGTGGTACGGATTTGGTGACAGAATAGGAATAAGAGGATTTAGTCACGGACTGGAGGAAATCGAAGAAATTTTGAGGGATAATACATATGTACTTTAGAAAGTATTTATAATATTTGAAAAATATTCTTGCTAGTTAAAATAGTTTTAAGGTAATCCTTGAAAATATAAGAATCATTGTAAGGTAGAAACCTAATTCGTGTCAAAACATAATTGTAGGTCCACGTCTATAGGTAAGACAACGTAAAATAATATTATATATTTTTTTATTCCAAAATGTTTTAGGATCATATTTTAAAATAAATCTTTTCTAGCCAAATTTATATGTTTGTAAAAATATGATTTTTAGGTAACAATATATCCTTAATCCAAATATTTATATCTAGATAGTTATTTTAAGAGTAACATGTAATCATTGTCAAATTTAAATTAGATCAAAATCTGTTTTTTAAATATATACAAGTAATATAGAAATATTCTAAATGCCTTTAAATCCTATCTTTTGAAAATAGCTGTAGGCCAAAGCCCGAAATAATTATTTTATTGAAAAATCACTTTTAGGAATATGTATATTTATACTTACATATAATATTCTTTGAACAATAATAATAATTAATAACTAAATTAACTAATTCGTAGTCAATCAGTAAAATTATATATATATATATATATATATATTATAATATATATATATATAAATATATATATTTTTTTTATATAAATATATATCTTATATATATAAATATATATATATATATATATATATATATATATATAAAATATATATATATATATACAATAATACTAATAATAATAACAATAATAGCGTATGTACATACTTTGTTACTTGCTAGTTCATTCCTTCTAATACAATTTGAGTTCTAGCTCTAGAAAGGAGGGATGTGGCTGCTTCTTCATTCCAAATTTAGAAAGTGAGCTACCATATTTTTACATCATTTACTAGGCATTTTGACTAAAGTTGCCATCTAGTGACTAGACCTTCTGTTCCAAACGTAAGGTGTACATGGGGCCATGAAATAAAATGTTGTGAAGATTTGGATAGTATAAAAGTGATAGCAATGAGCAATACTTATTGGCTCATAGAACTATGGACAAGGCTACTACGGATTTGGATACATAAAGGGAACCAACATATATACAGCGACCATTTGTTGCTTCCCTTAGTGTTCCCTTTCCTTTCTAAGTATAATAAAGATCTAAAAGGAACACCACACAATAGCTGTACTCAAAAGGAAAGGTAATATGGAGAGAGAGTACACGAGGGGTAAGAGGAGCAGAGCTCGGGAGACAGCGGCGCTTGGTGGAGAACGTCGGCAGGGCTCGTCGGCGGACGGGCACGGCAAAGCACGGAGGCGCTTGGTGGCAGTCACGCGGGAGGGGGTGCGGCTGGAGGCCAGGGCTGTCATGCCCAGGCAGAGATCGGATAGGGCGGCAGCTCGACGAGGGTGTACCAGAGGCGCTGGCTGCTTACACCGGCGGCGATGGCCCGGCAAGGTAAGCGGTGGAGGAAGCGGTGTGGGTGTTGGTGTTTTTTCTTTTTTTTTATTTTTTTTGTGGTATTTATGGGATTTTGGCGGTGGCGGTTTTGGCTGCCGGTGGTGGTGATTTGGGTATCGGATTGTGGTGGTGTCAGGGAGAGGTGTTCCGACGGTGGCTGGTGGTGGTCGTGGAGTCGACGGGGTGGCTGGTCAGGATGTGGGATGGGGGGGTGGCAGTGGGGCATGGTGGTGTAGGTGTTCTAGTATGGGTTTGCTGATGGTGCCGCCGGTGGGTGTATGGAGGTCAGGGTGTGGGTGTGGTCGGGTTGACGGGGCAGTGGGTGGTGGTTGGCAGGACGTGACGGAGAGTCAGGCGGTCCGGGTGGTGGTGGGAAGCTGTCGGGTTTGGGTTTACTGGAGCCGGGAACGGCCCGGGTGACGGGGTGGTCACGGGGTGGTCGGCCGTATCGACGGAATGGTGGAGGTCGTGGGTCGTGAGGAGAGGTCGTAGGTCTTAGGATTTTGGATATGTATTTGCGGGTTAGGGTGGTGTCGTATCGGGTGTGTCTGACACGACGGGGGAGGATGTTCGGAGTTGTCGGACATGGGACGAAAATAATGTATATGTAAAAGAGAAGATAGTGGATGGGACACGGACACGATGCACGATTTGGGTTGTAGAATTTATGGAAGATAAGAAAATAATATGGGGAGTACCTCTCCTTATATAGGATGTGGGAATTCCCAGTTGGATGAGATGAGGAGGATTTTAAATCCCTAATAGATAATATGCCATTTAATTTAAACAAATCAATTCAATCAAAATCAAATCTAATATAGTTTAACCCAAATAAACCCAACATAGATAAATCTTCATCCTTATTTTAAACTATTTAAAATAATTCAAATCAAGATTTTAAATTACCACAATAATTTCAAAATATGATTTCCAAAATACTAATAATAATAATTTCAAAAATTATATTATTTAAAAATAAACTAATAAATAATTACGAAAATATATGTATGACCAAATAATATTTACAAATATACTTTTCTAATACACCATTTTATAGAAAATTATTATTATTTTAACTGTATAAATGAAAGGCTTTTCATAATTAAAATCATAAACTTGGAAATCTTGGTACGATAGCTAAAAATAATTATTATTATTATTTTGAAACTATAAAATAGAAAATATTTTTCAAAAATATGTACGCTCGCACATATTCGCACTCGCGAGCTATTACGAAATAAAATTTCGCGCACGACGTACAATACAACTACGCGATGTACAATACAAAATAATGAAAATAAATCAGTACCAAATTTAAAAAATAGTAGAAATTTAGGGGTTTTACATAGTGGGAGGAGGAAGGTCCACTTACAACACAAGTTAGAGATGTAACCTTTGGTACCCACTTTCTTGAGGGTCCTGATATGTTATTTTTTGGAAGTCACATATAAACATTATCTACTAGCTTTCTATCTTACTCTAAGGTGATACATGTCCTTTTAATCCACAATAATGACATATAGCATAAGTGTTGGTGCTAGGTGTCATTTGAAAATCATGTATATGAGTTTTAAAGATGTATGTGCTTTCTTACTGTTAGGAAAGGTATACATATTGGCATGGCTTCTACCACTTTTAACAGTGTTGGTTGTGTTGTGCTTGTGTTTGACCTTATGACTTGTGTTTACCTCAGCTACGGTTTTATCAACCTGTTTGCCAGTTTGACTTCTAACTTTTTAGAAATATATATATCATAGGCCTCATTGTACTTGGCCATGAGTGCATATACTCTCTGAGCAGCCATGTTATACTTTCTTTTCTCTAGTTAATAAAGATCATTAAGTTTAACATTATCTTGATTAGCTTTCTCAAGCTTCTCAAGAGCTTCATGTAAGCTTAACTTCAAAGAAGTAATCTCATTGGTGTTACTAGAAGAGTCTCTAATATCTTCTAGAATTCTAGATTGCTTTGAAACTCAGATGGTACATATTTTAGATCTTTCTTAGCATTCTTGTATATATCTATCATTTTCCTCTGATACTCTAATAGATCAGTGAAAGCATCAGACAATTCATCAAAAGTGAATTCTTCATAGAGAGGGTTTAATATTACCTTAGCATCGGCAACCATGAAACATAGGCTTACTATGTTGCGAGGCTTCTCTCTTTCAGAGTCACTAGCTTCACTTGTACACCTGATGCTAGTTTGTGATAGTGTCTAGTTGAGGACCTTCTCTGCTTGTCTGATCATGTCTGCATTCTTTTCTTATGATAGGACAGTGCTTCTTGATATGACCTATTCTTTTACAGCTGAAGCAAATAGGTTTTCATCGTCTTTGGAATCTTTTCTTCTTGTTCGACTTCTCATATCTGATAAATCTTTTGCAGTTTCTCGTCATGAGAGCCATTTATTCGTTGTCTGAGCAGCCTGTCTCACTTTCATCGTCGGAGGCTGTCTTTGTAAGCCCACTTCCCGATTTTTTTATTTAATTTGAATATGATTAACTTTTATGGTCATTAGGATTTGTACCTAAGCTTATAAGAGAGCTATGATCATATTATGGTCATTTGGCTCTTATATAGTATATATAAGCATTGTTTAATTATTTTATAGCTTATTATAATTTTTAGAGATTTTTACATATTTATTAATTAAGGTTTAATATTTTTTATGACTTTCAACATTTTACAATAGGTTTATTTGAGACTATTTGAGACCAAGTTTTATGTAGGCTCTAGTAGGTTATAAATATTTTCTATAATTTTATAAAAATTTTGTAATTATTATTATTATTATGGACCATTTGAGACTAATATGAGGTAAATTATTTTAATTCATATCTAGGAGGTTAGATATATTTTTTGTAATTTTCAACATTTTTTAGGAATTTTTAGGATTTTATTTGAGTTTATTTGGCCTTAGAATGATTTTTAAATCATTTTCTGAAAATTAATTATCCAGTCATACCCAGTTAGTGCTGGCCGGGCCCAACTGTCATCCATCGCAGTACCCAGTCTGCGGGTGCTGATGTACCTACCTGTTTTATTATATATTATATATATATATATATATATTATATTATATATATATATATATATATATTTATATATAAAAAATATATATATATATATATTTATATAGAACAGTAAACCCTAATTAATCCTGGCCGTTTTTGGGGAGACTAGTTCCAAGGAGACCATCAACTTCCCGAGGCGATTGCCGTCAACTCCGACCTCGGATTTGCGCACCGTTTTTTTATTGTATAATTTGTTCCTAAATTTCTGGAGAATTCGTAGAGTGTCGATTGTCCGAAACTTGACACGTTTTGGTGTTTTCGAGATTTCGGGAGGACCGAAAATTGAAATCATGAACCGTTTGAAGTTTCGGAAAGCCAACACAGAGATCTACGACATATATTTTCCCCTAAAATTATTTCGTTCATTTAGCATTTTATTTATTCTATGGAACTCAGAATTGATCGATTAATAACTGTTTTGGTCACGATTTGCCATAACGGTGATATATCTTTTGACCAAAGTGTGATTTCGTGACACGGTTGAATCTAGTGCACTCATGGCACTGAAATCTACCAAGTTGCACTTTTCAAAACTAGAGTTCATAACGTTTGACTAGATAGTCAACGGTACGCCTCAATTTGCGTGCCTTGGTTTCCAAAAGTGGAAACATGACTTTTAATGACCAAACTTGTATGTTTAGATTATATTTAAATTATTATTAGGTTAAATTAGGTTTTAAGTAATTTATTCCAGAATTAACTATTAGATTAGTTAACCCATTAGCCACTTATTCCATGAATTTAGAACTAGAACCTTAGAATTGACTTGTAGTTTTTGTGCATGGTTCATGATACGATGTATGTTATAGGTTGACAGATTCTAGATTGGTAATCATCCCATCCTCGACTTGTGACTACGGTTTGTGCAAGAATTCAGGCAAGTATAGTATTGCATTTATGTTTAGTTCATTACAATATTTTCTCTATCGTTTCCTTGTTCGATATCCCGTTGAGACATTGCTTGTATTTCGTTGAGACATGATTGTGACACCATAGTTATTGTATCCTTTTAGTGTATCATTGACCATGATTGATTGTTAAAGAGGGGAGGGGAAATACTCGGTAAGTACGTGAACAAACCCAACTATTTTGATTGTGGATAGCTAAGCCATACACCCCACGTATGAGTTAGCCGTACCCTATTATTGTTGACAGCTATCGTATGATATGCCATATTAGCCCAGCCATTCACGTATTAAAAGGTATTTCACACACACTAGTAGTTCCTATTTTTTTTCTTTATCTAGTCCATTATCTTATTAGTTCACATCTTGCTAGTTTACATCTTGCCTGTTCATATCTTTTTCGATCACATCTTGCTAGTGTATATTTTGCCAGTTCATATCTCATTAGTTCATACCTTTCTAGTTACATTCTGATAGTTTATATCTTGCTAGTGCTAGTTCATATCATGTTTGTTCATCTCTTGCTAGCTCTTATATATTCTTTGCCATCATGGTTTCTCGTTGTTCTAACTTATTTTGGACTAACAACATTAATTGCAATATGGTTGTACTATGCTCATTTTTTGACTGGATCGTTGTTATAGGTGAGGTTAACGTGCCTATTCTTGCGCTATGGACCAAACGAGGGGAAGATAGGAGCAGGCTAAACCATAGAAGACTGTTAGATGTGTGATAGTTTTCTATAATTGTAAAAGCTTACATTCTTCTTCAAATATAAAACTTCTATATTTTGTAAAATTGATTTAGTTGTTGTGAATGAGCAGTTAGTATTTTTAACACTTTGTTTATTGTTGGCTAGACAGCGTACTACCGTCGATACCGGCGTAGGCTGGGCTTGGTCACGCACTCGTATCCCGAAAAGTGGGTACGGGTCATGACAGTCTTGTGGTTAGCTTTGAATGCTATTGCCTTCTCTTTGGAGCTGACTCTTCGAAATCTTTAAGGTCCAGCTCATGCGTCATAAGATTTCCATAAGTTTTAAGAGTCACTGTCGTGAGATCATTTTGTTCAATAATGGCAGTCGCTTTAGGATTCCAGTTCTTTGTTAACCCGCGAAGTACCTTCCAATTTTTTCATGATTGTTGTATTCTTTTCCGAGGGAAGATAAAGAATTAACAATATCTAGGAACCGAGTAAACAATTTTTGATAGTCTCATTTGGCTTCATTTTGAATGTCTCATACTTGTGTTAGTCGTGAGATTTTAGACTCCTTCACTTGTGAAGTGCCTTCATGAGTAACCTCAAGAAGCTTCCAAACCTCGTGAGATGGCACATGTAGAAACTCTATTAAACCAGTTTATCTATACAAAATGAAGCATTGATGGCTTTTGCATCAAGACTAGCTTATTTCTTTTCACTATCGGTATCTATCAAATAGTTTTCAATTAGAATACCTTCTACCGTAATAGGTAGTGGTTTCTATAACCATTTACGGCAATTGACCATAAATCGAAATCAAGTGACTTGAGGTAAAAGCTCATCCATATCTTCCATGTGTAGTTTGTGCCATCAAATAGGGGTAGTCTATTTGTGATTGGACTTCACCATTGCTTGGATATAGGGATGACATATCTCAAGGAGATTTAATCCGTCTAGAGATAAACTATGCTCTGATACTAATTGTAGGATCGATGGTACCTCTAGAGGGGGTGAATAGAGTGCAGCAAAAATATAATTACCAATTAAAAATTATCTAAGCAGGTGAAGCAAATATGTAACCAAATTTAAATGCAAGTAACGCAACAAATAGTAGAGACAAGAAAGCAATATGCAGAGACAACAGGTTTATATTGGTTTCCCTCTGAGAGGACTAGTCCAGTTCGCAAGAACTCTTGCTCGCTATAATCCACTATTTTGAATAGAGATTACACCGCGCGCTTTACTTCGAAGAACATGCCAACTTCACCGTCGTCGTTTTTATTCGAAGTCCACGATCAAACTTCAACAACACCTTTCTGAGAAAAGCTTTTATACGCCAAGCTTTGTACAACTCAAATACTCTTAATCGGAAACCACTGTCACTAGAAGGATCAGAGTTGTCGGAGATTTGAATTAAGGCTTTGTAAATGGGATAGAAAGCTTCGGAATCAATAAAGAAGATGAAGAATGAATGAGTGAATAGAAATATAAATTTTTCTTTTTTATAGGTTTTTCTGAGATGGAGTTCGGGCAGAACTCGGTAGGCTAACGTTCAGATTTTTGAACGTGGAGATCCAAACAAATAGATAAATGCAGCTGACCAGAAGTAATTTGACTTAACGAGTTCGGGCAGAACTCAGACCGAGTTCGATTAGGTAAATTCTAGGTCATTTTGGTTTATGGAGTTTTTGAGTGCGTTTGGATTTTGGATATAGGTTAGGTTTGGGTCAAGAGTTGGATTAAGGATTAATGAAAATTCTAATGCCAGTAATCCCGACTCATAGTATAATCTAGACTCAATAAAAGAAAAATACAGAATAAATGTAAAAGAATCAGCAGAGACGAAGTCTATAAATTCTTTGTTTCTTTTCATATCAAGTTTGGAGTTTTAAGTCAATTATCGAAATTAAATTGACCATGACTTAATGTGCCAACATCAGGATGTGATCGACTCTCATTGTGTAACTCCCTAGTCCCAAATATGTAGGACTAGGAACGTAGACATGCCAGCCGTACAATAAATATACGTAAGCTGTAAATGCAGTAAAACTACAGCTAAATATTCTCATCCACAAAATGAAAGAAATAAAGATATTATATAATAACCATGATTTATCTTTATACAATATGTTGGGCGGAGACAAATCCACTACCAACTATTTAAAAGAAAAAAAGTACAAGATATGAAATAATTAGCGATGGTAGCAAAAAAGACCCAAGACACGTCATCTTCGAAGGGATAGAGAAGATCACGATCTCGGCTAGAATACATGCGGAAGACATGAACACACACCTGGAGAGATCACCAGGTCCTCAGGGACGTAACAAGATAATAATATCATGCCATATAAACTGAATAAATATGGTCAATAATAAGTCAATCAGATCAACATGGTCCAAACTCCACCCTTGAATTAGCGTACCATCCCTCCAACCAAACAAGGACAAGAGATGGCATACTAACCCACGATGAAGTATCTTTCCAAGTCACGAATCCAATATGGTTACCGGACCACAACATGGTTCAGTACCTTCTCATCGGAGTAGTAAGCCACACCTACAACCAAACAAGGACAAGATGTGGCAAACTAGTCCGTGACAAGTTAAGGATAAGGTAGCCTAACCAGTCTAAGTGTATACAATTTTAAGAATATCTTCCAAACGCATGGGCCCTAGAAAATGGGATCGACATGGTCCCCTTGGGGCACTAGAGGCCCAATCAGTAAGAGCATGATGTTTCGAAGTACGTCAGTGGCCATCAGTAAAATAAGGGTCATCTCATACCGTGTTCCAGCGAAGCATCCGAATCACAAAAGGGAAGTGTATAGTAGCCCATACGCTAAGAATTATCCTTCCCGCCCTATGCCTACTATGTCATATCCACAACACATAACCTCTATTAACCGCTAAGTCAAACTAATCATGCAACACTATTAGCGGTTAATTCTATCGCACGGCTTATACATACTGGTAGCCAACCATTCTCGCATGTCCGAGTTCTACATGCGACTCGCAACTTCATGGCAAAACGTGTCAAGGCCAATGAATGCAACACAACATATGGGTGGTCCCTTAAATCTAAGGTTAAATTTGTAAAAAATAAGTACGGAAAATAGAACTACACAGTATAATCTACAATATAGCACAATTTATTTTACAAAAAAAAATAATAAATAAATGCAAGAATAGGAGCTAAAGTAAAATAAACAACTAATGGCAAGGTATCTTGCCGAGTATTGACTCCTGGCGTGGTACGATGATCAAGATGGCACCATATGACTTTGATGTTACAACTATGCAGACGACTCTGATGGCGGCATGGTCTGTTCCATCTGGTCGGGAACGGTCAAATTAGTTCAGGTTGATAGGGGATGATTACAAATTGGCGAGGGAATATAAGTAATGAAATGGGTCACAGCAGGATGGTAATCCAAGGAAATTAGATAGATAAAATATATGATTTTAGACAAATCTTTGAAAACTATATTTACTAGTAAAAGGTTAGATAAATACTTGAAGTCCCAAAGAATTGTTTTTATACCAAAACTATAATTTGCTTAGGTAGAAAATATTATAACCTTTTTATACCATAAAAATAGTATAAATAAAGATTTTAGGTCAAAAGCTTATTTTAAGGTACCACAAAAAACATTATAATACTTTTAGCCTCTAAGTCAAATATCATATTTTGAGAATAGCTGAATGTACAATAATATTTTTAACCGTATTTTGTCAAAGTACCATTTTTTTTTACTAAAGAGCCATAAATTAATTTCACAAAATGATATGATAATATATATATAGAATCTAAAACTATATATGTAATTTGTATGAGTATATATACTAAAATTCATAATAACTAAATTAACCATAAATCTTAGTCAACTGCAAAAAAAAGTCATAATCATATATAATAATAATAATATAATAATAATAAATAATAATATAAACACAACAGTTCCAATATAAACAAGAGAAGAAGAAAAGAAAAAAGAAAAGAAATAATATAATAAAATACAGAAACCATATAAAAAGGAAGCAAAGCAAACCAGCTGTGCTCTTCTTCCTATATATTTAAAGAAGAGAGAGGTACGAGAGTAAAAAATCCATAAATTTTTTTTCTCCATTGAGAAGAAATCGATTGGTCGAGTAGAAGAAGAATGAGGGATAGGGGAGCAGGAGAAAAGATCGGAAGAGGACCAGGAAGAGCAAGGAAGGGGGAGAAGAAGTCGAAGGGAGATAAGATCGAAGGCGGTAGACCATGAGCTGGGGCGCGGCTTACCGAGGATGACGATGGGCGGCGGTCTCGGGGCTCCAGGAGGAGACGCGCTCACCTTGACGGCGACAATGGAGATGGGTCACAGCGGAGCAGTCGCAGCACTGGCACACGACTTGGGATGTTGGGCCCGACGGAACAACGAGCGGCACTCTCGGCAGCTCGCATCTACAGGGATATGATGGCGGTGGGAACTCCGGACGAGGTGAGTGGTGGGGGTTGGGATTTTCTTTTGTGGTTTTTTTGGGATGTGGCGACGGTGGTCAAATTTTGGGGAGGTGGTTGTTTGAGCCATTGGTGGTTTGTCGGTGATGATATGTCGTGGTGATGACGTCGATGGTGCGGTGGTGGTTGTGGGATTTGGGCAGTAGTTGGGTGATTGGCATGGCCGTTGGGAGGAAGGGCCGAGGCGGCGACGAAGTTTGGTGGCGTTGGTCCTCTGTAGAGGAGGAGGTGCTGGACAGTTTTTGTGGGTTCATGGAGGATGGGGTGGTGATAACGATAGCTGTCGGTAGAGGGGCAAGGTGGTTGTGTCGGGTGGAGGGGTGATGGTGAAGAGAGCAGGTGTGGGTTTGGTAAGTAGGTGGCGCCACAGTGGTGCGGGTGCTGACGGATGGATGCAGAGTTTAGAGTTAGGGTTAGGACTAGGGAATGGATGTTTGCCGTGTCGGGATTGTCGACACTGAGGAGACGATGCCATGTATATGTACCATTTATTATATTGGAAAGACACCGGGGTGGACCCGAGGCCGTTACGGCTGACATGGGAAGGAATTTGGCACAGACACGACACGAACACGGTGGAGAAATTTGTGGAATAATTATGTGGAGGAGAACAATAGGAAGTCTCCTATATATAGGGGGTGGAACTTCCTTGTGGGATTGGATTAGGAACATTTAAACCCCTTGGATAATTTCCACCTTTTAGTTTAAATCAATCAATTTATCAAAATCAAATCCAATCTAGTTTAAATCCAAATAAATCTAAATTTGTTTAAATATGATAATGCAAAAATTTATTCTAAATCGAATTTAAAACCAATCAATCAAATCCAAATTCGATATAAGTATATAAACTTTATTTAAATCAATAAAATCCAATCAACATTTAAATTACCACAATAAATTCAAAATATTTTTAAAATTTAAAAATAATATCTCATTTCGAAAATCACAATTAATATTTATCTTTTGAAATAAATTTATGCTAAATAAATATTATAATTAATTATAATATAATTTGGAAATATAAATGAAGTAATTTTTGTACTTCACAAAGTTGAATATTCACATAAAACATAGTTTTTCTAATTACATAAATAAAATAAGATAGTCTTTTATAATAAAAAAATAATAAGTTTTGGCAATCTCGATACGTTACTTTTAAGCACTTAAAAATATTTATCATATGTTATTTTGAAATCATACTTCTCCTATATAGTAAATCTATAATAAAATGCCTCAAAAGTATGTACTCGGCATATCGCACTCGACGAACAAATATAAAAAATGAAATCATACCAATTTAAATAAATAAAAAAATTGAAGTAAAATTTAGGGGGTTTACACATTGTGTCGACATATCCCGTGAAATAGGGGGTCGGTCATGATTGTCCTCCAGAGCATATATCTTGAGTAAGGTGATTAGGAATTAGTTCCATCATACTAGGCAATGAGAACATGCCACAGTTTCTCATCTGGTTTCTTGAGGTGTGCTAGACAGGCATCATCTTGAATCAAAGCTTCACTCAACGTTTTTCGAGTTTCCTTTGAGAGACGTAGGAGTTCGAAAATTGATAACCTCGTCGGAGTGTTGGCCAGTTGAGCTAATATATCGAAGTTATAGGCTTCTCAAGTCCTTGAAGTAGAGTTTTCTTAAACCATTCTCAAAGCGAGCCAGTGTTGTTGCCTTTGTCGGCTATTGTTGGCCTGGAAGAATAGGTTCCACTTGAGGTATTGATGCCGATGGAACATCAGAGACAGAAATAGAAGATGTCGGGTGAAGCATCGGAGACAAGAAAGAGTTACTATTTTCTTGTCCTTCTAGGTAATCTCTGAGATAAGGTCTCCAAGATCTGGTACCTGACAGCTTCTTCTTCTAGGACAGGTGACAAAGAAACCATTAAGTGTTTGCTCTAGGAAGACTTCTTCTTTCGGAAGGGCGATTGGTTGGTCCAGAATCCCAAACCACAACAGAATTGATTAAAGTCGTAGTAAGATAGGTATAGGAGAACCTTTCCCATCATTCACACCAGGGGCTTATGTAGTTCGTATCCCATCTTTGCCATCAGTTCATGGGACTGTC